>JAMKQA010005164.1:0-15703 GCA_024699735.1 Posidonia australis | reverse complement strand
TCAGAGTATAGGCAGCTTTCACAGTGAAAGAATTAGTAGGAGTCCAATGAAATTCATCCTCTATAGAATTAAGAGAAATGGACTGCATAATAGCCACAAATCCTTCCAACTGTAACTGAAGCAAATTTGGATTGTAAGCCTCACAATGGGAGGACATAAACAGTCTGTTAAAATCTCTGTTAAACAGGTGCATAGTTTTCATAATTGATGCTTTTTTAAATCTAGCAATAGTATACAACTCAGGGAACAATATACATAGGGGCTTGTCATTGTACCATGGTTGTCTCCAAAAGAGACAATTTGAACCATTGCCCACTGTGACCTTAGAGAAGCAAGTGAAAAAAAAGAATCCCTTTTTGATATGTCTCCATAAAGGAGAACAGAAGGAAGAGACCTTATTTAAAATGGCCCCAGGTCCCTTGAATAAGTATTTAGCCTGGAGGAGGGATTTCCAAACAGGATTGCTATTACTTGAGAAATATTGCCAACTGAGTTTAGCTTTAAGAGCTGCACCAAAACTTCTAAGATTTTTAATTCCCCAACCATTTTCATTTTTGCTCCTACAAATATTGGGCCATCGGATAAGATGAATTCCTTTGTTAGTAGAAGAGTTGGCATTCCATAAGAAATTGCTTCTTAAACTATCCAGTTTATTCTCAATCTTTCTGGGCATATGAAGCACAGTCAAAAAGTATGTAGGTATGGCTGATAAAATCGCATTGACCAAAACTAACCTCTCCCCTAAAGATAACTGCCTAGCCTTCCAAGATGTAAGTTTATTAGAAACTTTCTCAATTACAGGAGCCCAACTAGTGCAGTTTGCCTTTTTGTAGTGCAAAGGCAGACCTAGGTAGGTAATGGGGAGGTCAGCCTTGACACAGCCCATAACATCGCAAGAGGACAGTAATTCTTCCTGGGATACCCCCACACCAGTCAGTGAGGATTTGGAGAAGTTAATTTTTAACCCAGAAACACTTTGAAAACAGCAAAGGATCCTTTTAATATTGATGAGGTTTTCAGAATTAGCAGGCAAAAAAAGCAAAGTATCATCAGCATATTGCAGATTTAAAATAGAAGGACCCTCATGTGGGAAGTTAATCCCAGAAATTAAATTGTTCCTCCTTGCAGTCTGTAACATGCCATTAAGGACATTGGAAGCGATGATAAATAACAAGGGGGATAAAGGATCACCCTGTCTTAAACCATTGGCTGCCCCAAAGAAACCTTTAAGGGTGCCATTAATTAATACAGAAAATTTAGCAGAGGATATGCACATATGGATCCAGGTGATTCATCTCTCCCCAAATCCCATTCCAGCCAAGGAATCTAATAGAAAATTCCATTTGATGTTGTCAAAAGCTTTCTCAAAGTCAATTTTCAGTATATACCCCTTGATTTTATGAGTATGCATATAATGTACTGTTTCTTGAGCCACCAAGAAACAATCCACAATGGATCTCCCAGGTAAGAAGGCATACTGAGATGAATCCAGCACCTTGTGCAACATAGGAGCCAATCTAACAGTCAAAGTCTTGGTAATAATTTTATAGAGACTGTTAACTAAGCTAATGAGCCTAAAGTCCTTAATGCTGTTAGCACCCACTCTTTTAGGAATGAGTGCCAGAAAGGTTTGATTGATTGGAGCCAGAAAACTGGGATCAAGTACAGAGTAGAAGGATTGAAATATAGATGTAATGTCATGCTTCAACACCTCCCAGAATTGTTGGAAAAAGAACATTGGAAAGCCATCAGGACCTGGAGATTTTTCTCCAGCCAAGTTGAAAACAGAAGATTTTATCTCTACTTCCTCAAAAGGCACCTCTAGCAAGTCAAGGGTTGGTATTTTATTAGCAATTAAGGTGTCCCAACACAGAGTTTGTTGTGGGCATGGGACCTTATTGAATAACAAAGTGAAATGCTCCTCAATGGCTCTGCTAATCTCCCTGTGAGAGTAGCAAATGTTGTTATTAATTGCTAATGAGGTAATGGAATTTGTCCTTCTATGGCCTTTGACCATATTGTGGAAGAATGAGGTATTAAGATCCCCCTCCTTTAACCACAAAACCCTAGACTTTTGCCTTCAATATAGCTCTTGTTTTTTAAGTAGATTCAAATGTTCAAGCCTTAGCTCCTTTTTCAGACTCCAATTGAAGGGAACACTGTTTTCATCTTGAATATCTAAATTCAAGACATGAGCCTCAATAACTCTAAGTCTGCTGGCTCTGAGCCCCTTAATAGGTATAATCCACTGTGAACATTTACCAACACACATTTTGTGCATATCATGGTAATTGCAGACGTCTGCCTTGGCATAGTTTTGCCAACTATAATAAAGGAAAGTTGTCACCAATCCTTTGTTCACATGTTTTGGATTCAGCCGTAAAGAAATGGATTTGTATCACTATCGTATCATCTATGAGTCAATATAGATGGTTGCTTTATAAACATGTCAATAAGGTTATATGGAGTTCTTTCTTGGAAAGTATATGCTTTATCATATATATTTATTTAATATTTTTGTCCCTTGTAATAGACAATTTTTTCATTTGTCTATGATGTACATGGATAGATGCATTTTAGGTTTGTAATTAAGAAAGGAAGAATTATGTAGGAACCATCTATAACTAACCTAAAACATTTTGATGTTTTTTTTTAGGTATCTACTTTAAGTTTCTCGTCTTTATTCCTAGCAAGAAATTTCTAATGCTTCAGTAATGGTTTTCTAATTAGATGACATATATGAAATCCTTCGTGCATATTTTTAATTGTATTTCATATTTTCAATTTAATGTCTGATTATGAACTTAATTTTAATATTCATTTCTTGTTACTTGTTTCTTACAGGAGGAAGGAAACTAAAGAGACTTATTGTTGTTAAATTGAAGTTGTCATGAAGAACTTTTTTGTTATAAAAGATATTGTAACTTTTTTTGTTGATGGATGTTGAAATATTGTTGTTGATAGATATCGAAACTTTTAATAAGTAGATATTAAAAGTTTTTGTTGGTGGATATTGAAACTTTTTGTTGGTAGATGTTGAAACTATGTTTATGAATTATATATTTAGACTTATGTTTGGACTCATGCTTAGAATTTCTATTCTTAATTTAAGTAAAGATTTGGGTTTGATTAATAATTAGAATACATGTATATTTCTATGATAATGATTGTTGAATGTGTGTGACAATTTGGAACTTGTGTGTATGTATGTTTACTGGTGACTTCGATGAAAGTAACATTATTTTAGACAATGTTAATTGTCGATGTTTAAACTTCAACGATGGTTGTAACCGTTGTTATTAAAACTTCACCAATGATTGTAACTATTATTAATGTTTAAACTTCAAAGACTGTTGTAACCGTTATCTATATAAATATACATCAACGGTTCCAACCGTCGTTTATATAGAAATAATTTGGAAAAAAACAAATTTAAAAAAAATATAAGCCAACACTAACAATCATTGGCTATAACATCAAAAATGTTATTTTGGCTAATGTAATTTAACCAACGGTTGACTGTTGTTGAAACTAAAGACAACGGTCATATCTGTTATTATAACATCATTTCTATACAAGTAATATAACGAATTCAATGAGTAACATCTAGACTCATTTGTCAAGTTCCTGAAAGAATGTGGTATTTTTCTACAATACACCATACCTGGTTCTCCAGTCATAAATGATGTTACTGAGAAGCGCAATAAGACACTTAAGGATATGGTGAGAATATGATTAGTCACTTTATCTTACTAAAATCTCTTTAGTGTGAGACACTTAAAATTGCAATTTACATATTAAACAAAGTACCAACTAAAACAATAGTTAAACCTCCTATGAATTATGAGTTGGGAAGAAACTCAACATATATTATCTTCATATGTGAAGTTGTCTAGTTGAGACTATGCCTTATAAGTCTAATGAAACTAGACTTAAGAACTGTTAGTTGCTACTTTGTAAGATCTTTTAAGAGCTTTAAGTTTTATGTTCCCACTACAAAAAAATTTTTTAAGACAGATAATACTCAGTTTCTTGAGGAAGTAGAGTTTGAGGGAGCAGAGAAGAGTAGAGACATTGTCTTTAAAGAGAAATTTATTTCTCTTCCTATAGTTGCTGTTGACGATGAGAAACAGTTAATTCTTGACATTATTCAAGAGGTAAATCCAAAATAAGATATTGTTAATCCTCTCTCCATTCATGAATAACAAACTCAACTTTCTCAAGAATCAATGTCACTTAGGAGATTCACTAGAGAGAAGAGAAGTGCGATTTTAGATGATTATATCGTATTTTTTCAGAAACCTCAAGTAGAGAATAACTTCATGGACGACAATCTAATCAACATCCATCAAGTAATCAATAGTTTTGACTCTCAAATGTGGATAAATGCTATGAATGATGAGTTTAAATCTGTAAAAGACAATGACGTTTGGAATCTTGTTCCATTACTTCAAGGTGCGAAACTCATTGGTAGCAAATAGATAATAAACCAAGGGAGATTTACAAGATAATGTGCAAAGATATAAGGCCTATCTTACCGCTAAGGGATTTACTTAAAGAGAAGACATTAACTATAAAGAAACTTTTTCTCCTATTTCATTAAAAGACTTTTTTCAGATTATTATGGTATTAGTTGCTCATTTTGATCTTTAACTACGCTAAATTGACGTAAGAACTACGTTTCTCAAGGGTAACATTGATGAGACAATCTATATGGTGCAATCAAAACACTTTGCATTGGGTAACGTAAAGAAAATAGTTTACAAACTTAAGAAGTCCCTTTATGCTTTAAAGCAAGTATTCCGTAAATGATATCACAAATTTCATCAAATTTTCATATCATTTAGTTTTATGATAAATTTGGTAGATGATTGTGTATATCATAAATTCAATGAGAGTAAATATATTTTCTTGGTCTTGTATGTTAATGACATATTCCTTGTCACTAATAATAAGGACTTACTTAAAAAAATCAAGAATTTTTCTCTAATAAATTTGAGATAAAAGACTTTGAAGAAGCTTATTTTGTATTGAGAATCCAAATACTTCATAATCATTTTCGAAGTGTCTTGGATTATCATAAAAGAACTATATAAAAAAAGTCCTCAAAAGATATAACATGAGTGGATACAAATTAGGAAATACTCCTATGACTAAGGGAGATAAATTTAGTCTCAAACAGTACTTTAACAATGATTTTGAGCATAAGGAAATATAAAAAATTCCATATGTTTTAGCGGTTGAGAGTTTTATGTATATTCAAGTTTGTACACGTCGAGATATTGCATATATTGTTTGCATGTTAGGCAAATATGTGAACAATCTAGGTATAGATCGCTGTCAAGCGGATCATACGTTATTTGCAATGAACTAAATACTTTACACTTGTGTATAGAAAATCGAATCAATTAAAGATCATTGGATATTCTAATTCAGATTTCGTTCGATACTAAAATAATTGTAGATCCACTTTAGACTATGTATACTCACTAGTAAGTAGAGTTGTATCATAGAAAAGTATCAAGCAGACACTTATTGTTCCTTCTGCTATGGCTGCTAAGTATATAGCATGCTATGAGACATCCAATTACGGAATATAGCTACGGAATTTAGTCATAGGTCTACGGATTGTACATGGAATTGAAAGATCATTCAAGCTATGTTGTACCAATAAATTTATAGTGTTATATTCTAATAACAACAAGAGCTTATCAAAGTCAAAGCATATAGACATTAAGTTCATTGTTGTGAGAGAAATAGCCTAGAATGGTCAATTATTTATAAAGCATATTAGGACAAACTCCATGATTGTGGATTTACTTACAAAGGGAGTACTACCTAAGGTCTTTTATGAGCATATCGCTCATATAGGTGTTGCATCATTTGATCACCTAAGGTCTTTTATGAGCATATTGTGGATGTTGCATCATTTGATGATGTATCAGTTTAGTGGAGTATATATTTGGATGTTCTATTATAATAGGCATTGTTTTCTACAGAAATAAAGTTTTGATTATTTACATTCTAGATATTTATGATGATCTCAATAAATAATAAAATTGAATCAGTTAGATATGGACATGTTTAGATCACTTCGTATAAATTCCATGATACACATTCACACTTGATCAATGTTGTTGGTTGTATTAGCATAAGTGTCCATTGTAGGTTGAATTACGCTTAAAATAATAAAATTTCTTTGATCTGTATTGATACAATTGATGGACCGAATTGTGAAAGATATCTTAGTTTAAATAGCTATTTTAAGTTCATAAGGTTTTAATACTTTAATTATTAATTTTATATGTAGCTTAAGTGGGAGATTGTTGGGTTAAAATCTAATTAAATGTGAACCAATATAAAATTAATTAAAGTATTATAGGCTATCTGCAATTAAGCTTATTAAAAGTGATTTATTTGGTTTTAGATTGAGTCTATTGACATCTTAAGTGGTATGAGTTAATGTGTAAAGACCATCTAGGCATATTTCTATTTGTTGATGAGTCGAATTAAAAATATGTAAAATTATAGAGTTCAAAAGATAAAAGGTCATGGTTCCTAAACCTCAAGACTTTTAGCCTCATTTTTCTCTCACCCTATCTTGAGAAAGACAAAGATAAGAAGAATTTGGTGATTTAGAAGATCGGATCTTGAACACATAATCAAGGATGATCTATTTGGGTTTCATCATGAATTCAGGTATGCATCCGATTTGATTTAATCCTTATTGATTTATCATGTTAAGCTCATATGTGGGAAAAACGTATTGTTTTACCCTTCTTCTTTTTTTGTTCTTTCTTATTTTTGGTGAATATCAAATCAATATGTTATTTCAATTTTCAATAGAATGGTCTTAGATGAAACAAATCAGCATTTTTCTTAGTCTGTTTCTTTTAATAATCTCTTTCATTCTGTGATGTTTAATATATTAATAGAACAGTATCTCTGAAATAGCATTATTGGGTCTATGTTCTGAATGCATGTGTGATCTAGTCTTACACGAGATATATATTTAGCAGTTTAGCACTTGAGTTGTTAAGCTTCAGATTTTGCAAATCTACATGGTGCAATGCAGTAGATAAAGACAGATTCATTGAATACTAGACAATGGTCATGCAATTACTCGCCTACGTGAACATCTCAAGTTAGTAAAGTTGATTCTATGTATTAGTGTTAGCAACTTCTTGGTTGCGTCTTCTTGTTAATTAATTAGTTGGAACTTGGAACCGAGATTCTTTAGTCATGGAATGTTGAGCATTACCTAAACCCATGTGATTTAACCCATGTGATTTGCAGATTCTGAACAACTCAAGGGAACCGAATCATGAATGAATGATTCTGATCAGTATCGCTGAAATAGCAATATTGGGTCTACGTTCTGAATGCATGTGTGATCTAGTCTTACACGAAATATGTATTTAGCAGTTTAACACTTTCGCTGTTAAAGTTTCAGATTTTACTAATATATATAGCATATTGCAGTAGATTAAGACAGATTTATTCAATGCCAGACAATGGTCATGCAATTACTCGCCCATGTGAACATCAAGTTAACGAAGTTCATTCTATGTGATGGAAAAAGGATCTTCCTACAAAATCTAGAGGAGAAGCAATGAAGAAGAAAAACAAGTACACACATAGAAAATCAAGGATTTACGTGATTCGACAAGTTGCTTACGTCTATGACTGCATTAGGATTCTTATTCTTCTTTCTTTTCAAGATATATGTTACAAAAGACTGCCTCCTTTTATATAGAAGAGATCAAAGACGTCAAAATACAGAAAATTACATATATACCCTTTAAAAAAATTCGCCAACATAAACAGACTCCACATACCCAACACTATGTTGCTAAATATGCCTTGAAATAGCTTGGTAGATGTTAGTTTTTTTTTTTTGTTAACGATTTAAAAGTTTAATATTTCATAGGCGTAAAAAGCCAAGTAAGAAACAATGTCATGTCAAAACATTACAGAACCCTCAACAAGTATCAAAAATGGGAACCAATTTAGAAGTACAAATCAGTATCTAACAGAAGAAATTTTCTTAAACATATGGGACAATATCACGCGTCCTGATTCTCCATATTGTTCTGAGAATCCTCTTCAGTTGGTATTCTTGAAGAAGAAGGAATAGAAGGGGGAATGGAAGACTCCACCAATTGTGAAGCCATAACAGAAACATATTGTAGCATTTCCTCATTATCAAAACCTGAAACAAGAGTTTCTACCCAAAAGTGCATCAGAGAAATAATATCATGTATGATCAAAGAGTATGTTCTAACTGAATTACGAAAAACCCTATTGTTCTTTTCTTTCCAAATCAACCAGAGAATGATTTGACGTAACAAGGTCTAACCAGAAGATGATAAATCAAGTTTTAAATGGGGGGAATACAGAAACAGATCAGCAACTCGAAAAAAGCCAGGATATAGATCAGAGGCCAGAAAAAAACTCCAGATATCCCTTGCAAAGATACAATTTAAAAACAGATGGTTATTGCTTTCAGTGTGAGCAGAGCAAAATATGCACAATGAAGACCCAGACCAGCCTCTCTTGAGCAGATTCTCCTTTGTTAAATTCTTATTCTTAATAACTAATCAAGAGAAAAGCTTAATTTTTAATGGGATATTACTTTCCCACAGACATTTATAAAAAGGATTACGAAGACCTCCATCATTAAATAGTCTGTAAGCTGCCTTCAATGAAAAGGTACAATTCTTGGTAGATGTTAGTTATTTCATTAGTTTGTCACAAAAAATTTGCAGATGCGTTGGGTTACCATAGGAGATTTGTGAACGTTAGTTTTAGGCATCTGCTAATGCGTAGTTTCAACATAGGAGATTTGCAGATGTCCTTTCTTTTGCAGAATCAAATCAGGAGATTTGCAAACATCCACGTGGATGTCTACTTCGGGAAAGTTTTGTCATAAATGGAGTTATTTTACTCTACATATAAATAAACCCTTGTATTAGGATTTTAGTTGATAATAGATCTTCCAATTCTAGACATATCTTGAGAGTTTTTTATGCTGATAGCTCTCTCCAACGTAAGGATTTTTTATATTCTTCTTTACAAATCCTTTGTACCTTATATTCATCTCAGATTTATGATGAAATCTCTCTGCCCCAAGATCATAGACCTATTTGGTCAAATATTGTAAATCTCTGTATTTGCGTGTATAATTTTCTATTTATATTTTCTCTATTTCTCTTTTGTCATTTGCTCTCTACTATTGATGCAAAAGGGAATTATTTCCTTAACAAACTGGTATCAAAGTTTTTGTTGTGAATTCTGATTCAACTTAAATGATGATGGCAAAGTTTGAAATCAAGAAGTATGACTAGAATGTCAACTTTAATTTATGGTAAATAAAGAAGCATACAGTTTTTGTTCAACAAGAAGTATCAAAGATTATAAAGGAAAAGGATAAGATATCAGAATTAATGAATGAATATGAGAAAAGGAAAATAGATGAGAAAACCTTAACAAATATATAACTTTGCTTGTCAAACGAAGTTCTCCAAAAGGTCACACACTAGAAGACCACAGTAAGTCACTAACTAAAATTAGAATCTCTTTACATGGCCAAGACTCTTGCGAATCAACTACACTTGAAGTAGTGATTGTTTAGACTTTGTATGGCTGAAGATATATCTATTAAATCATACTTTGATGATTTAAATTCGGTCATTATAGACATAGAAAATATGGAATTGAAGATTAAGAATGAAGATTAGTCTCTTTTATTACTATGTTCATTATCATTTTGTTACAAGCACTTTAGATCTCATATATGGTAGAGAAGAAATATCAATGGATAATGTTAAGTCATCTATTCTCAAAAGATTTGATGAATAGGGAGTTGATTAATTCTAATGCCAATGATGGGAAGGCTGAATCTTTGAATGTTAGGAGAAGAAATATCGAATGAAATTCAACAAACAAATCCAAAGAAAAGAGTAAATTCTATAACTATTGCAAGAAGAAAGGATACATCATAGATCATTATTGGAAGCTCTAGAATAAGGAAAAGGTCAACTTTGAAGGTCAATCAAGTAAGCTCAAGGAGGATTCCACAAAGATGAGTTATGTGGAGGTAAAATGTTTAAATCGTGGCTATGTGTTTATTGCTACTAACCTATATAGATCAAAAGAAGATTGAATTCTAGATTCAGGATGTACATATCACATGTCTTCCAGTAGGAATTGGTTATTTACCTATAAATCTATTGAAAGTGGAGTTATACTGATAAGTAATAACTTACAGTCAAAAACTATTGAGACAGACACTATTGAGTTGAGGATGCATGTTGAGACGATGGTAATACTGATAAATGTCTGACATATTCCAAATCCAACGAAGAATCTTATCTCCCTTAGCACTCTAAAGCAAAATGTTGCAAGTACTACACAAAAGTTGGAGTATTGACAGTCACCAAGGACATCTTGTCATGTCGACAACGAGATCAGGAAATCTCTATGTCTTGCAAAGAAGTACAGTTATAGGTGCTACAGCAGTTACCACTGTTTTATCATCAAAGACAGATTGTACTAAGATGTGATATCTAAGAATGAGATATTTGAACGAGAAAGATATGAGCATTCTCAATAGAAGAGAACTTATTAATTTGTGAGTCCTTCCCAACTCCCTTCCAACGATGGTGTGAGATACATGTTGACCTTCATTAATGACTATTTTACGACGGTGTGCATTTATACTATTAAATCAAATTAATGATGAGATGTCCAAGCACTTCAAGTAGTAGAAGATACTTATTGAGAAATTGCCTTCCAAGAAAGATTTTACGGTTAGTTCTTCTGATACAAGCACAGATGTGAATACTAGCTAGTAGGTAGAGCTCAAGTTGAATTTTCATAATTTAATATAGCAAAATATTGACTATTTTCCTGGTTCAAAAGAAGAAGAGAAAGAAATTATTATAGTAGATTACATTGCAAGAATGAGTGAACGAAAAGTGATCAAGCCACCTTTCGGATACGTAGAATCTACATTTGTACATGCATTATCAAAAGCCAAGGAGACTTGTAATGCAAAAGAGTCGAGCAATCTTTAAAAAGTTGTTTCATTACAAAAGTCTATAGTGAAGTCTCCTCATATTATAGAGGCTAAGTACATGACAACATCAAAAGAAATTAAAGAACAATATAGTTGAGAGGTTTATTTGCAGAATTTAGTCCTTACTAAAAGGTGATTGTTGTTCACTATGACAATCAAAGTGCCATACACTTGACTAAAGATCAGATGTATCATGAGAGGACGAAGGATATTAATGTCAAATATCACTTTATTCGTGATATTATTTCACAGAGAGATATTCTTGCGAAGAAAATCAACATGGCTAATAATTCTACAGATATGATGACAAAATCTCTTCCTTTGACCAAGTTCAAAGATTGTGTGAACTTGATTGACTTGTGTAGTATGTGATATAGCATATTTGACAAAGAGAAATAAAAACTGATCACAATTAGGATGCAAAAGATAGAATTCCAAGTCAATGTAAAGATTTATTGAATATGTCTTAAAATAACATGGTGGACGTTCGTTGTTTCACTAGTTCGTTACAGGGAATTTGTGGACGTTTGACTAGTATGTAATTTTAACAAGAGATTTGTGAACATTAGCTTCGAACGTTTACTCTTTCGTAGAATCAAATTAAGGGATTTGAGAACATCTACTTTGGAAAAGGTTTTGCCATAAACAGACTGTTTTACTCTACATATAAACGTACCCTTGTGTTGGGATTTTAGGTAATGATAGATCTTCTAATATTAGACAAATCTTGAGTGTCTTTCATACCGATGGTTCTCTCTAAAGTGAGAATTTTTTTTATTTTTTTCTCTATCAATCTTTTGTACATTGTACTCATCTTTGATTCATAATAAAATCTTTTTCTCTCTCTCTCTCTCTCTCCTCCAAAAACATAGACTTATTTGATTAAACCTTGTAAATTCTAGTATTTACGTGTGTGTTTTTTATTGTGTTTTCTCTATTTTTTTCTTGACGTTTGATCTTTATTTGTGGTGTAAAAGGAGATTATTTTCGTAACATATGCATTAGTGTTACAACTTCTTAGTTGCTTCTTCTTGTTAATTAATTAGGTGGAACTTGGAACCAAGATTCTTTAGCCACGGAATGTTGAGCGTTACCTAAACCCATGTGATTTGCGGATTCTGAACAACTCAAGGGAACCGAATCATGAATGAATGATTTAAAGCAACGAGAAGGTATTGCTGCTCTAACAACAAATTGTCATCAAAATATGACAAATGACGTTGCATGTTTGTAGTTTTTCCTGAGAGTAGCCTTGGATTACATGAGAAGTATGATTGTGATTGTGAAGCCAAAAATATGTGTAAGTGTCAACAGTTAACATTGATTCTCAACTGCTGATAATCAAAACCTAAAAGACGATTATAATGTCTTTGTTTTGCTGAAGCTTCGTTATCATCTTAGTTTCTCACTTATTCTAGACATTAATTGATTACCACACCCTTCACCAATTTCTTCTCTAGCTAATAGCCATGGCCAATTTGTTGCCATTTGCTGGAAAGAAATTTAAATTTGAAGTAGTACCACATATATATAACATGGGTAAAGTTAATGACCCCACTTGTGTAGCTAATTGGCTTCATTGCTGAATCTCAAATATGTTGCCATCTCCATCATCATAGCTAATCATTCTTGCTAAGAACAGGAACAGTTCTCGCACCACGAAAACTCTAGAGAAGACTAAGGTTTTCATTGCATTTATTTTTGTCAGACTTAAGAACATAGGTAAAAGATAGTGGCGATCACACCATTGCATAAGCTAAGCTAACTATTTAACAAAAAAAATATGGGATTAATTTTCTCAACAATCGATTATTAATTTGTAATCTTAGATTCAAGAAAACATCAAACGCAAGAATATCTTCCACTAGATACTTGAGTAGGTAGAAGTACTGTATCCCCCTCGTTTCTGAACATAAGAGGTACTTCAGATTCGCAGGCATAAAGTTTCTAGGTTCATTTCTTTGATTGCTATGAATATGGTGGCTCTTCATTTCTTTGATTCCTATGGAAACGGTTCTTAATTTATCCAAGTTCCTTGCTAATGCCAAATGGACCATCCATAATTGAACACTTTGAAACGAAAAGAGAGCAGCATTGTAGCCATGTGCAGGCCTTAGAAAAGGTTGAGCTGCTTCTCGCTGGAGTTCTGAACTATGGGGGAGAAAGATGCCTGGACTTCTCTTTTCCTTTGAAAATTCTGTAGAATGCTCTCTTCCTTTATCAAAAAGGAATGGGGCCTGGTAAATGTTAATTGCTGCATGCATGACTTTTTGCAAAACCCACACTGCTTTTGAGATGGAACCAGCTTTGCCCTCTCAGCTTTTGGGTGCTACTGGTAGCCATGATAATGTATCAAACAAAAGGGTCCATGCATGAGGCGTAACGCTCATTTGTTTTCTACCAACTTACCAGTAGATGCTTATGTTGCCAAATAGTGAGGGTAAGAGACGATGGGATTAGTTTTTGTATTCCGAAAGCTCACATGATGGTTACTTCTGTATTGCATCCTTCTCATCCTATCCTGTGGACAGATGCAGGAGGAAGACTCTATTGATTGTGGCTTTTTCACTGTCTTGACTTATCTCACGGATCAGAGCATTGTGGCTTTTTCACTGTCTTGACTCATCTCACAGATCAGAGCCTTGTGGCTTTTTCCTTGTCTGACTCGTCTCAGAGATCGGAGCCTTGGGCTTCTTACATTTCTCCCGGCTGCAATAACACGAGCTATCCCTCCTTAAAAGACAAGAGAATGAGGATAAATTGTTGTCATCGGACACAAATTAATATAATTAATTATAATAGAAACACAGATAGTATGTAAAATAAAATCAATGTATAAATAAAGTTTTCAGATAATATGGAGAGAACTTACTCGTGCGTAACGAAAATTCCTTTTGATATAGAAGATTATCTACGTGCTTCACTGGATGTTATCAAATACGGACACTCAAATCATATTATTTGGTTCCCATATTACAAAGAGTTGTAACGAAACTGCTTTCAGACTAACAAGAAAGAGTAGAGATACGTGCACTCATAAGAACCACTACTTTAATGCCTCCGAGTCTACACTCCTCATAAATAAATAACAAAGTAAAACTTCAATTCTCTTGAAGTATATCTTGTCCTCTAAGAAATCATACAATCTTCTCTTTCTCGTCTTCCGAAAAAATGTAGATTTATGTAAACATACACCAGAAACTTTCATGAAAATCTCTCTAATATGTTATCTCATATTATGTGTATATAGAGAGATGAGTTTATCCTTCCTAATAAATAGAGAGATATTAGTTTATCCCTGGTAATAAATAGGCATGATATCTCTTAATTCGGATAGGATTAAGTTTTGTGATTAGTATCTTGTAAAGGAAAAAATGTCGTCATTAAATCATTTAATATTTAAAAATTGAAAACCGATTTACGCCACAATGGACATCTGCTCAAACACTGTTCTCGACAAGAACACCAGCCGATATCCGGCTTGGATGTCTGAAAAGTTCTTGTTTGCATGACTCTTTCTGATTAGGATTAAATAGGTCAAGTTTCACCTGCTAATCTAATTTGACCTAGTCTGTTAAGAATGGATAAGGGTAGAGGTTTTGTCCACCCGTTCACTGTTAACCTGTTACCCACTTCAAAATTTTCTTAGTGGATAAGGATAAGGATAAGCTGCTTTGGGTCACTCATTAACTCATTAATATGGAAGTATAACTGTAATTACACACACATACATATATATATATATATACATATATATATATATACATATATATATATATCAAAAGATAAATCCTAAAAATCCTAAATCAAAACCTCAAAAGCCCACTCCTAGTCTCCCACAAACGACAATACTCTTCTATCTCCTATGTGTGTGGCAATGATGATCCTCTTCTCCTCTCCCACCGATCACAATCCCATGCCACTGACATCGGGCCTCTTCTCCTCTGCCTCGATTGCCCGATCCTCTTTTCCTCTCCCATAGACCACATGCAGTCCGATGACGATCCTTCACTCCCAAAGTCTACGACGTCGATTCTCTTCTCCTCTACCCCAATTGCTCGATCATCTTCTCCCCACGATCTCAAACAGTGAAACAGGCATATGCTCAGATTTTTGATCCCTTGTAATTGAATACAACTAATGGTAGAATACAACTAAATGCAACAGACCACGATTTGTGATTGTAGAATACAACTGATCTTTCTTAGATTTTTGATCTCTTGTTTATGAATGTTTGTTTAGTAGATTTTACAAGATTTTTGATCCCTTGCATATGAATGTTTGTTTACGAGATTTTACTAGATTTTTTATGTATATAAAAATCATTATTGTTTCTTATGATCCCTTGTAATTTTTGTATCCTAAAATCCATTAGTTATTGAGTTACGAGATTTTATTGTTTGTTTTGATCCCTTGCAAATTTTGTATCTTGAAATGTAGAGTTGTTAGATTTTATTGTTTCTTAGGATCCCTTGTAATTTTTGTATCCTGAAATGCAGAGTTACTGAGCTACTAGATTTTATTGTTATTCTTGATCCCTTGCAGTTATTGTATCTTGAATTGTAGAGTTACTAGATTTTATTATTTCTTATGATCGCTTGCAAAGTTTCAATTTTATTTGTT
>JAMKQA010005163.1:0-19853 GCA_024699735.1 Posidonia australis | reverse complement strand
ACTTTCAGAAAATCATGGAAACAAAAGGCTGTCTTATTATCATCTGTTTGAAATTATTTATTTATTTATTTGGTATCACAATATCATTTCATAACACAATTCTCCTAGTGTATTTCTAACTGACTCCTATACCAATTTGAAAATGACAGCTGTACTAGTTGTCCACATGTACAAGACCTGATTAGCTTCCGGTAGGGCTAGGGAACGGGAACTATCCGTGGAGTATGGTCATAAAAGTTTGGTTGCAGAATCCTTTGCTCTATCAAAACACAGTACTCTCCCAAACACTCACAATGACCAATTACTACATGTGCTGTTTACATTTGAAGCTGTCTGGAAAATGATGTTGTTCATTCGATTCCTGACTGATCCTGCTGTTACCCTTTCCCAAAAAATTAACAGTAGAGCATCCAAAAAAGAAACGAACTTTATGTGATAGAAATAGGCACAAATTTTGTTAAATTTGAGATAGATGAAAGTGATATGGGAGGGGAGAAGAATAAGGTACAAGGAATAGGCAAAGAAATCTAGGGAAAATAAAATAAAGAGGAAGGAAGTAAGGAACGGAAGCGATGATGCTACAGAAGGGAAAAAAAAGAAGAAGAATAAATATCATCGGATAATCTTTCAAAAACAGATAGTGCTCAAGGAAATCGATGCCGACAAGTGAGTAAGCAAAAAAAGGAACAGAACAAATAAAAAACGAAAGAAGAGTATATATGTATATATGATCATGAATAGAGAGGTGAATCGTAGAGAAATCGGGATGAATAACAAATAACGCAAGCAAGAAGAAGAATCGTGACCTGAGTCATCGCCGCCGCAGCAGAGGGAGAGAACGGATGATCGCAGCAGACGAGATCACGAAGAAGAGGAGGAGGGCTGGTGTATGTATGCGTTCAATGGTAGTAGATGGTCAGAGTTCATTGATTTGGGTTTTTTTTTTTTCCCCTTTTTTCGCTCCAATATCGTGTTTAAAAGCAGTATTTTCGTTAATATCTTTTTTACACTAAAAATTACATTTGTATATTTAAACACTCAAAAATCTTACCTACATGCACTCTAATTGGTTTAAACTCAAAAGACTTCAAGATCATTAGCCTTTTATTGTCATGTATTTTTTGCATACTTTCTTTTTATCATCTCTTCTTCTTCTTTGTCGTCTTCTCTTCTTTTTCTATTCCAAGTTTTTTCTCTTTGATGGCCACCACCATCTACTCTTTAACCACCAAGTAGTGTTTTCTTCGTCCGCTACCAAACAAAGTTCTCTTCTTCCTCCTTATCAGCAACCACCAAGTAGGGTCTTTTCTTCCTTTTCGTTAGTGGTCACTAAGTAAGGTTCTCTTCTTCTTCTCTACGAGCCACCTTCATCTTCTCTGTCCTTATCTTTCTACTATTCCTCTTCTTCTTCCTCTCCAACATTCATGTCCACAGGAACCGATTTGTCGTCCATGCAGGTACATAGCCTCTCGTCATTGAGATGTCTTTGTAACAAGTTGTATCAGCTGTACAAGTCTTTCTGGAAAAGTTTAAAAAAAAGAAAAAAAGAGGTTTTGAAGATGTCCAAGTTAGAGAGTAAATTGAGAATAGGTTTGCTTACAACGTGTTTGATAAAATTCTTCAATTAACATTTCTTCTTATTGTATAATATATTTTTAACGTGTAATTTTTTCTAGTGAATTGAAAGTGAAGTAACTTCCAATTAACTAATTTCTTTGAGTCCAACTCCTTAATCACAACATTATTGAAAGTATCTTCAACTAAGATCCACTAGAAGAAGTCACATGTTGAAGATTTATCCTACAAAATGAAGAATAAGTCCTTGAGGAATTTTGTCAATCACTTTATTAGCAAACCTATCGTCTTCTTATTATCTATTTTGAACATTTCAAAAACTACCTATTTTTTGAACTTTGTCGAGAAGATTCGTACAATCAACACAGCTTGTTATAGCTACATTTCAAGAAGGTTCTATTCTTGTGGACGTGATTGTTGGAGAAGAACAAGGGGGGAGAGAAGAAGAAGATGACGAAGGAGAATACGATGATTGAATAGGTGTATGAAGATCATTATTTGTGGAGGAATTTTATGTAAAATTTATAAGATCAATAAAGTAAAACATTAAGAGGTAAGTTTTTGGAGTTATTAAATGTATAACTTTAATTTTTATTGTAAAAAATATATTAATGATAATATGACTTTTAAAACTATATTGTATACTTGATGGTAATACTTATAGTTGAGTATGTTTTTCAAAAAATAATATGACTTTTAAAAATTTCAAAGATGACATTAAAAAAAAAAAAGGATTACAAAACTACACGGCACCAGAAGCAAAGCAAAGCCCTAAAATTGTACATATACGGAAGCACGCACGCGCACACACACGCACAAAAGAAAACATTGTTGTTTAATTCATTTGTTCGTTTGTTTGTTTTTGCGCTTGAAAATTGGAGTCGATTGGTAGAGAGCGGAAGGAAGGAGAATCCGAGAGGCCACTACTGTAAACAAGCAAGGAAGAAATAGGGTTTTCTTCTTCTTTTGATCATTTCTTGTTCTTCTTCTTCTTCTTCTTCTTCTTCTGTTAGTGCTGTGCTACTGAAATTAGTCACAGTTTCCACACTCGCTCGCTCACCCACTCACTCTTGTGTGTTGTTCGTTCTCAAGAAGGAGAAGGAGAAGAGGTTGTCCGTTCTTCGTCTGTTAGTGTTGTTCATTTGTCAGTTACAGTTTCCAAACTCACTCACTTCTTAGATCCATCGATTGAGCGATCTTTTCTCTGTTCCTTTCCTTGTAAGTGTGTACAGGCGTTGGATGTGAGGAGGAGGAGGAGGTGGAGGACAAGACCACCACCACCACCACCAACATCCGAAGAAGAGGAAGAACAGAATAAGATGTTCTCGGAGAAGCCAGATTGGGTGCGCCACGAGGGTATTCACATCTTCTCCATCGACATCCAACCAGGCGCTCTTAGGTTCGCTACTGGCGGTGGAGATCACAAGGTTTCGGCTTTATTACTCATTTCCTTTTTCCTTTTACTTTCAAAAAAAAGAGAAAAGAAACATTTTAATTTCCAGCGATATGCTTGATTATTACTCAGCTGCCGCTGCTTAAGTGCTTAACTAATATTTTTCTCTTTTATAATTGAAGATAACATGCTCCCACAAAATCGACTAATTACTTGCTTTTCATCTGAAAGAAGCTTAGCTTAGCCAATGTCCTCCCGCCCTTCTCTTACGCTTTATTCGAAACCTCCTTGTATGCCTGATACACTTTATTTCTTAGCATTTGAAGCATACACATTTCGTTTCAAATCATCTACCATCTTCTAACTGATGCTTCACCTGAACACCCTTCCTGTAGGTACGGATATGGAACATGAAGTCCGTTGGAAAACTATCAGCTGATGTCCACTCAAACCAGAGATTGTTGGCCACCCTCCGCGATCATTTTGGATCGGTAAATTGCGTTAGATGGGCTAAGCATGGTCGCTATATTGCGTCAGGATCTGATGACAGGGTGATTCTTATTCATGAGAGGAAACCTGGCTTGGGCACCACTGAGTTTGGAAGTGGAGAGCCCCCAGATGCGGAGAACTGGAAAGTTATTATGACTTTGAGGGGTCATACTGCTGATGTGGTGCGTCTTCTCCCTCCCCACACAAGTTATATGCACACACACACACACACACACACTCTCTCTCTCTCTCTCTCTCTCTCTCTCTATCTCTTTGGTAGCACTGGGTACCTATCTAACCAAATTATTTTTCATGCCTGAAGTAGGTGGATCTTAGCTGGTCTCCAGATGATTCAACATTGGCCAGTAGCAGTTTGGATAACACTGTTCACATATGGAACCTGACAAATGGCATTTGTACTGCTGTTTTGAGAGGCCACTCCAGCTTTGTTAAGGGGGTCGCTTGGGATCCAATAGGTTCATTTATAGCTAGTCAATCCGATGATAAAACAGTAATCATCTGGCGGACCAGTGATTGGAGTCTTGCCCACAAGACAGAAGGCCACTGGACAAAATCTGTATGTGTTTTTACTTGATTTCTTCTTTCATTCATAATTCATGTCTTTCAGCATTTTTTTTATCGATGGAAAGGTTTCATTTTCAGGTGGGATCCACCTTCTTTAGGCGTCTTGGATGGTCACCATGTGGCCATTTTATCACCACAACCCATGGTTATCAGAAGCCCAGACACTCAGCTCCTGTACTTGAACGAGGCGAGTGGTCTGCTACATTTGATTTTTTGGGACACAATGCCCCAGTTGTGGTAGTGAGGTTTAACCATTCAATGTTCAGAAAGAATTTTTCCAATGGTCAGGAGGTAAATGCTGTTCCCACTGGGTGGACAAATGGTTCTACAAAGACGGTAGCAAAAGAATTGCAGCCATATAATGTGATCGCTATTGGAAGTCAAGACCGTACCATAACAGTGTGGACGACAGCAAGTGCTCGTCCACTTATAGTGGCCAAGCATTATTTTTCACAAAGTGTTGTTGATTTATCCTGGTAAAGTATAAGCAACATTATGTTTCAATTTTTTTCAATGACCTTACCTTTTCATTCTGCATTCTCCTGTCTAAAACTGAACTGTTCATGATCAGGAGTCCAGATGGCTATTCTCTTTTCGCTTGCTCTTTAGATGGGTCAATAGCCATATTTGATTTTGAAGCGAAAGAACTAGGACACAGGCTTTCTGATACCGAATTGGATGAACTGAAAAGGAGTCGATATGGTGACATAAGAGGGCGACAGGCCAACTTGGCTGAAAGCCCTGCACAACTGTTGCTTGAAGCAGCATCTGCTAAACAGTCAGCCAACAAAAAGGTTATTGTTACAAAGCAGAACGAGACACATGTGGCCTCATCAGCAGATATGGGGAAGATGATGAGTCAACCATTAGTGAAATCTCCTGAATCCCAAGTTGATGATGGGAAGAAGAATGAAGGAACCAATGACGGAACAAACAAGGTTGCTTCTGTCATTGTATCCAGTCCCGTGAAACAAAGAGAATACAGACGGCCTGACGGTAGGAAACGAATAATCCCAGAAGCAGTTGGAGTTGCAACGCACCATGAAAATATCCCCCATGTTGTCCAAACCCAGGCAATTGACTTCCCTACTATGGGTGCAGATCAACAAAAGGATGACAATGTGTTGCTTAATGTTGTCAAAAGACCATTTGGTGAGAGCTTTGATGCAAATAAATGTGGGCAATATGGTTCTATTACTGCTAGAGCTAACATTAATGAGAGTCTAGTTATAGAAAAAGTTCCCACCACTGCTGCCAACGATGGAAGAATCAACTTAGAGTTGTCAGGTTCCACAGGAGTATCAGTTTCTAAATCCTCATGTGAAATGCTTTCTATACGTGTCCTCAGTAACAAAGAAGGTGAAGACAGTACACCAGTTTGCTTGGAAGCCAAGCCTGTTGAACGGGCACTGGGTGACATGGTTGGTATTGGCACTGCATCTTTGGGTAAGGAAACTGAAATTATTTGCAGAAAGGGTACAGAAACTCTTTGGTCTGACAGGATGTCCTTGAAAGTAACAGTTTTGGCTGGTAATGCCAATTTTTGGGCAGTTGGTTGTGAAGATGGATGCTTACAGGTAATTCGGTTTCTGTCCTTTTCCTTGTCTTTTTTCTTAATGTGAATGAGCATGTTGTGTACACTGTATATTACTTAAGGGGGATCGTTTTTAGCTATAAATTTACATGGAAATAAGTGAAATAATGACTATTAATGGATAAAAAACAATAACAACCAATCATTGTAAAGTTGGGTGGTTTTCCTTCTTGAAAATTGATAACTAGGGTTCCACTGTTATGTATTCCTCTCCCCGCCCCCCCTCAAAAATTATAGTTGTCTTCTTTCCAGAAAAGTTACTATTGTCTTTGTATTCTAGTGGATGGTCTTTGTTAACATGAAACTAGATCGTAGAGCTTCTAGAATGATTTAAATTAAATGAGCTATCATGCAATAAACAAGATTTCTTTTTGCAATCGTCAATAAAGACATGAATGAAGATAAAGACAATTCTCTTTCTCTTTGATAGGTTTACACAAAGTGTGGGAGACGAGCTATGCCGGCTATGATGCTGGGTTCTGCTGCTATTTTTATAGATTGTGATGAGTGCTGGAAGCTGCTTATTGTCACAAAGAGGGGATTGTTATATGTCTGGGATCTTTTTAACAGGGCATGCCTTCTGCATGACTCCCTTTCCTCTCTTGTTACTTCAAGAGACAATTCATTAGCAAAAGATGCAGGTACTGCCACAACTGGTTTCTCCAATGCCTGCAGAAACACGAATAAAAGATTTGAATTATTGAATCCTCAAGTTTGATGCACATTTTCGTGTGATTTTTTAAACAACTGATCATGATTACAATGTACGGACATAAATCTAGTCTTTTTAGGTTAATTAACGTTCAACCCACCCATGCCTTTAAGAAAATAGATCCAATGCCTTCGAACTTGTTCTCAATGCTAACTTTTTTTAGCCATATACTGTTATTTCCAGATAGAGTAAAGGTCATATCAGCAAGGTTTTCCAAATCTGGTTCCCCTCTTGTCGTTCTTGCAACTCGTCATGCCTTTCTGTTTGACATGAGCTTGATGTGCTGGTTGAGGATAGCTGATGATTGCTTTCCTGCATCAAATTTCACTAGTTCTTTAAACTTGAGTTCCATCGGGGGTGGTGAACTAGCAAAATTGCAGATTGATGTTGGAAAATTCATGGCAAGAAAGCCAAGTTGGTCCAGGTACATTTTCTTAAGCCATTTAGTGCACCAAAGGAAATGTCTTACCTTTTGTCATTTAACCTAATATCTTAATTATTTATGTTATTGTGATTAGCTAAGATCATCATGCTGTATGGTGGTGATTGGTGGGTATTTGAATTTTTTTTTTCACCTGCATGCAGGGTAACTGATGATGGGGTGCAGACTCGGGCTCATTTAGAGACTCAGTTGGCATCATCGTTGGCTTTGAAATCACCTAATGAATATCGTCAATGCCTTCTTTCTTATATACGCTTTCTTGCAAGGTTGGTGTTCTTTCTTGTTCAAGTTAATACTCTGATCCTGTAGCTCCTCTACATGGATCATCTTCATGTTAATATCTAACGTATCTGGCTGGCATTCAAGATAACTTCTGGTTTTTGAAAAATAGAGTCAAATCCTTAGATTTAATTTTAGATTTGGGACAGGCATTCTAAAAATGATCACTGTAGCTTTTTTTTTTTTTCTGAAAACTAATATTGATGCAAGAATGATCATTTTTGTAGTTGTTACAATCTCCAGGCATCTTTAATAACTATCTGGACATAATTTTTTAGTAATATGCAAACGCCCTATTCTCCGGAAATATTTGTCAACCAAGCATATCCACTATTTCTCTTTAGGCCCCCTGTTATCTCATATCCTTTCAGAGCTTAGACCCTAAACATCCTTGTCTGCTCTGTGTACTACTTTGCCATTATTTGGTCTCTTGTGATGGCTCAAGGTTCATTAATGTGATATGCGGTATTCATGGAGATGGGAGACGGTATTCATGCAGACAGGAGACTGCATAAGTCATACATGGAATGTGGTTGCAATATGTGGTTGCATGCGGTTTTATGCAATTTTGTATTATTTATTACTAGAAATACATACATAAATATAAATATACTGAAATATTCATTTGTCACAAAATTATTGCGAAGTTAGATATTATATTTCAACCATTAAAATTCATGTTTATATTTCTAATTTCAGGATTAGGCATAGAAACAGCATGCCTTTCTTCGTGAATTAGTTGGGGGCCCTGTCATCTCATACTCTTCAGAATCTGGAGCCATAGGTTCTTAATATCCAACCTAATGGCCAAATACCCATCTCAATATGCATCCTAATATGCAAAACTTATATGGGCATTACGTGCCCATTTATCAGGAGCAATATGTTTTGCACCTCATATCTTCACTGCATATGCAGTGCAGATTTCGTGAATTTTGGAGTGCTGATGCATGCATCTTTTCATTATAAACAGTATTATTCCTGAAGATCATTTTTCATATGTGCCTCGTGTGATTGTGCTGAGTGCCGAGTCTGCTGACTCATCATGATTCAAGCCGACTCAGACCTGGATTGCTTGTAGTTGTGAATCATGATTACTGATTGTGGCAACTCATTAGGTCTCAACATCATTTTAAACTTGCCACTTTTCTCACTAAAATATAATCTTAGTATTTAGAAAGGCATAGTACCAGAAGACTGCTTGAGTCAGCTTATTGTCCAATGATAAATTTTAACATGCGCAGTGTTGATTTAATCCAGAGAGTTGTCCTGTGTTGTCTGGATGAGGATGGGATACACCATTAATGGTATTACTGATATTGCTTTCAAGATCCAAATAATGTAGCAGCCACGAACACTTTTCAATAGGCAGGACACCTAGCAACTGTGCAGGATAAAGAAAACAAAAAGAGAAGTGAGAAAATCACAAATCCCACAGAGGCTAGGATTAACTTGAGCTGAGTATTTGGGCTCCAATTTTTTATAAATGCAAGATCGGTTAATTTCATATGCTATTGGATATCGTATGGTTTTCTGCCATTCTCAAGAATAAAATGATTCGTAAGTGTAGAGCTTTTGTTAGGAAATATAAAACATAGGAAGACACACTTTTGTAAATATCTGACTTTGATTGAATTGCTTTGCATGTCTGAATGCATACTTGCACACCCTTTGCATGAATTCCAAGAACTTGAATGTAAAGCGCAGCATAGAGTTTGAAAGTGCCTATTAATCTAGATGGCTTAAGCAAGATGCAAACCTGTTCAATGGCTGGTTGTTTATGAAAAGTCTTTAAGAACATTATTGAGCTAGTTCTTTGTTTTATTTTGCTTGTATGATTAGCATGTGCTGGTCTTATACTTTGTTCAAAGGATTGGAAAAGTGATATCGTATTGAGGATGACGATACTATTTTTTTCTTTGTTATGTCTATGTTGGTGTGAGTTCTTAATCTTAATTTCATGTTCTTGTAGACCTTGTGTGTGTGTGTACTTGCGTAAGTACATGCCTGTGCATGATTTTTATTGCAGATACATAGAAAAAAGTAGTTGTTCTGTTTCAATTACTGAGACAATGGTTTTGGATTTGCTACCTGATGCTTGAATTTAGTTGCAGGTTTTTGAGGCCTGTGAACAGTCATGGCATAACTTTATGTACTCATTCAGTACATGTTTCCTATGGCTATTCGCAGGTCATACCTGCATCTAAATTCAGCAAAGGGTGAGCAAGACAAATTTATATTATGTTTGCAGGGAAGCAGATGAGTCCCGATTGCGTGAAGTCTGCGAGAGCTTTCTTGGTCCTCCCACAGGAATGGTGGATTCCACATCCTCGGATCAAAAGAATCCAGGATGGGATCCTTGTGTATTGGTAATGTTCTTTTAGTATTTTTTTGCAGAGCATGTTCTTTTAGTATTAGTTGCTGCATAATGCATAATTCTACCCGTGGTTGTGGAATTTGTATTTCCATGGTGGCTATAGTGGGTTTTTTCCTTCTTTTCTTTTCTTTTTTTCTTATGCTTGCATCTTTAGAGTCTGCAGTAAGGTATTCCTCCCTTATTTGATGGGTAGGTCACGGAATGAAGATTGACGAGCAAAGAATGATATCCTAATAATGTATAGAGGAACATCTATTAAAATTTTATTCGCTTTCTAAAGAAATATTACTACTTCTAATCCATCTAAATAAATTTGCATTATATTTGGATCATCAAATTCCTCTTTATGCTGCAGGGTATGAAAAAGCACAAACTTCTCAAGGAAGATATCCTTCCTGCAATGGCATCAAATAGGAAAGTGCAAAGGTTGCTAAATGAGTTCATGGATGTCCTGTCAGAGTATGAAAATAATGAAACGACCGTAAATACAGGTGAACGATCACATTCGGCAGAGGATGCTGGTTCACTTAGGCCGTGCCCAAACAACAGAGGTACGATTTGAAGATGCTAGAACCGATTTACACGCATAGACTTGGAGGGCGAGATTAGAAATTATTAGGAATTTTGAAATTTTGATTTGCTGACACCCTGTCTGTCATATTATGAATAGGAGACACAATGATAGAAAAGAATCGAGGTATTGAATCTTTGTGAGTTATTCCTTAAAGAGTCTCTGAGGCTTTCATTGTGATGTAACAAGTATGTTTATTATGTATGAGAAGAGGATTGACAAGGAAAATATAATGTTTACCTTTTGTGAAAGAAGGAACTAAGTGTACCATATTTTCGAATTGCAAGAGCATCGCAGGGTATGTATTTTCTCATAGTCAAATGGAACCAAGAAATGCTGGAAGTAAAACGTTTTTTTTATGAAATAAAGTTGACAGGAGCAGTAATAGTACATACGAAGTGGGCGACGTTGAAGTAACAAGTGGAGGGAGACAAGGGAGGAATGGAGGGAGATAGGAACAGAAGAAAGGTGGAGGGGTGGTGGGTCTAGTGGTGTAGTAACAGGTCATTGAGGGAAGTCGTGGTCTTCAATGAAGAGAAGACTGCTTGCCAACCGGCCTGAGTTGGGTGTGCGGTGTCCCAATAGAAAGCGGAGTCTGGCCTTGGGCACACGGTGTACATGTTTGTGCCATTGAAGTCAACGGAGCCGCAACTGTAGTTGGTGCTCGTCGCCTCGCAGCAAGGCTTGAGGATGCTCCCAAAATTCTTTCTGTCTGTGACTGTGAGAGAGATCATCATCGAAAAGATGGATAGTAGTAATGATAATAATAATAATAATAATAATCAGCCAGCGGACGGAGTGTGTTTAATTGAATCAATGGTTTGCGTTTTGTAACCTTGGTATTGGTGGTTGAGAACAGACATGAATCCGTGGAAGAGGTTGATTATGGTGATGAGGGAAGCACCCTGGTTGAGCTGTTGGACAGCCTTGTGCAGTAGGCGGTTGTGGTACGCCACGGCCTCGTTGACGGTTTTGTTGCACTCCTTGTAGGCAGAGCTGCGCGTGAATGTGGGGAGGCAACCTATCGGATGCAGGTTGTTGACTGCCACCTTTTGGACGCCCAGTTCACGGAGAGATTCCAGATCCAGCTTGAGCTGCCCAATCAACTTCGGGGTGAAAGTCTTCAAGCCCTGAGAAAGCATGCATATATAAAAGTTAACGATGTGATGTGAGACAATAGATATATAACCAGCATTAAATAGGAATAGAAATATAAATATATATATATATATATATATATATATACAGGCATGTTGTGCAGTAGTCACCTCCATGGTGCCACCGTTGTCCCTGTAGTAGACGTAGTCATTGCCAGAGATGGCGACCAAAGCCGTGGATGATTGGAGATCGAAAACACCCTGATCGATCTGTTCCTTGAGATTGTTGATCTGCATCGTAAGGTTGTCGCTAAGGAATGTTGTGCCGAACACGCCCGAGCCACCCGCAGCGAAGTTCATGCCAAAGGGAAGCAGCTTTTGCCCATATCTCCTGTACTTGTAAGGGATCGGTGACTTGATTCCCATGAATGAAGCTGTCATGTCATGTTCTCACTTTATTAATTACTAGCTAACTGGTAACCAACTCTTTTAACATTTTGTATTAAATTCTTGTACAACAACAAAATAAATAAATATATAGTTTCACAAAGTCACAATCACAAGTTTTTAAGTCAATCTCACTCATAACCCTTCAGACAAGCAAGTTTCTACAGGTGAGCCTACCATCTTTTTTTTTTTGAATACGTTTAACCTTAATCATCTTATTATCATTGGAAACTGAAGTTTGTAAAGACATATATTATAATCATTCAACATGCATATAAAAGAGTAATCAAATGGATAGATTAGTAAAGTCATTTGATTTTGTAAAGCTAGGTAGATAAATATATAGGTGTTATATGAGGGAGGATACATTGGGAAATATGCTACTTGAAAGTAAAAATTCCAAGATATTTGTCTATTCCGGAATAAGATTCCAATCTCCCCAAATATGATAACAAGTAGTATGTGCATGTGTGTGTCGGTGGTACTTGTGTGGTGGAATGCATGTGGTGGAGATGGCGTGGCCAACATGAGAAGGAAAACTGGTGGGGGGAAGACTGGAAAAGGAATTACAGGAATTTATCATCATGCTCTCTACTTTTATTTCTTTCTTTCGTATGTCATCATTTCAAAAGTAAAAGCGAGAGTGGACAGACAGATCAAAAGGTGAAGATGAATCTAACAGAATCTAGACGGATTGATTAGCAAATCCTTTTATAAAAAATAAAAATAAAAATAAAAAAATGAAAAAGAAAAGAAAAGAAGAATGGTCGGTGGAGTAGAAGCAACGTAGTAACAAATGTGACATTTTAAGCCGTGGATATGGAAGCAGTAGTAGAAACAACACGGCCAAGATGGATGCAAAGTAATTAAAAAGCATGGCAACCACACCAATGCAAAGATGGACTGACCAAGATAGTCTGTGAATACCCGGCCGTCGGAGAAGCGACCCGCCGGCTTTTTGGGAAAGGTGATGCCGTAAGGTTCGCTCCACGACGGTGATAGGATCTTTGGAAGATTGCCCGTGTCCACATAAGAATCGCCGAAAACGAACAGTTTCCGGGGACAAGAACCAGAAGCCGAAGCCGAAGCCGAAGCTGAAGCCGCGTTCGCCTTACTCTTGCTCTTGCTCTTGCTGCTGCCGCTTCCGCCGCCGCTGCCAACAACAACATCATCGCTGCTACCGCAGTCCACTCCTGACCCTTAATTGCCACATAAATTAAATACAAGGCTTTCCTTTCAGTTATAACACTTTTTTAACTTATCAATCAATCAATCAATCAATTAATTAATTTCACGTGTGACAGACATAATGATATATGTTCCATACACATGCAAACTAATACTAGCTGGGAATTAATTCAGAAACAAAGCACACATACCCATCATCAGAAGGACCGCTAATAAGATCCGTATGAAGAAGAAGAAGACTGCCTTCTTGTTCTCCATGAAAGCAGAGGTTTACAGAGACAGAGCGAGAGAGAGAGCAGTTTATGTCATTTATGGTAGTAAAGATGAATATGAATATGAATATGTAGTTAGATATCGTATGGTATCCCTGTAAGTAAAGGAGGGGAAGTGAGGAAGAAGCGTCGTTTCGTAATTGGGAGGATTTCCTAAGCGAATACAAAAACATGTGCAGTTGCCTTTAAGCAGCAAAAAGTTAAGCAACCAAGAGTTCCTTTCCCATTATTTTTTATTTAGCCAAGTAAGTAAATGAGTTTTGTCCATCAGTATCAACAGGGTTTAAGGCGACTACTGCTTTGTTTGATTGATTCTCATGCTGTACTGGTTAGTGGCAGTAGGTAGTCAACAACCGAAGGCTGGGATGTTTCCTAGAAATAATTACAAGCAAATTCAAAAGTAACATCATCACATGCTGCTGCAAAGTTCCACATACGCTTCAATATATATATATATATATATATATGGGACAACCACATCCATCATACACCACATGGCAAAGTCTTGATTTGAACAAATGGGTTTATAGAATCAAGGAACAAGAGCACACACCACATCCATCATACAAGACAAGATTAGTGGTAAAAGGTTTCACTCAAAGGAATGGTATTTGACTTTGATAAAATATTTTCTTGCTTTAGCAACAAGTCTTGATTTGGAAGTAGAACAAATGGACGTGAAGACCGCCTTCCTTTATGGAGACTTGGAGGAGAAAATTTACATGGAGCAACCCAAGGGATTTTTTCAGCAAAGCAAAGAAGACTTGATGTGTAGATTAAAGAAAAATCTTTATGGCCTAAAACAAACTCCAAGACAATGGTATTTGAAATTTGACTCTGTTATGGAGAAACATGGCTACAAGAAGTGTAGCATTGATCATTGTGTATTCGTCAAGAGATTTTTCCTTGATGATTTCATTTTTTTTATTGCTCTGTGTTGATGACATAATGATTGTGGACAAGAATATAGTAAAGATTGTAGATTTGAAAAAGATGCTGCATCAGTCTTTTGCCATGAAAGACTTGGGACCTGTTAAAAAAATTCTTGGAATTGAGATTGTAAGAAATAGAAATTCCAAGAGGTTATTCTCGTCACAATGCAAATATATTGAGAAAGTTCTCAAGAGATTTGGTATGGATGATGTCGATTCTGTCAGTTGCCCTCTTACAGCTCGTCTCAAGTTAAGCAAGAAGGATTCTCCTACTACATAAGAGAAGAGAAGAGAAATAGAAAAGATTACATATGCCTCTACTGTGGGGAGTCTCATGTATGCTATGATATGCACAAGGCCAGATATTGCCCATGCAGTTAGCACTGTGAGCAGGTTTCTATCAAATCCTGGTAAACAACATTGGGAAACAGTACAGTGGATTATGAGATATCTTCATGACACTTCTGATTTGAAGATCTATTTTGACAATGGAGAACCAACCTTGATTGATTCCATTAGTATCAACAGGGTTTAAGGCGACTACTGCTAAATAAATTCCATATGTATAGCCTTTGAGATACCTTCTGTATCCTGTCCTACACCTAAATTATCTGTTCAAGATCTAATAAATGAAATTATATTATAAAGAATGTAATGTGCTGACTTAAATAAATTCCTAAAGATCATGTTATTTCTCTCTAACCAAATAGTTCAAAAGATTACCAAAACAAACATATTTCAGTCCTTCTTACATGATTTATGTTTATAATGAGTAAACAAAGAAAATATATTTGCAATACGTATATTAAATAAACAAGAAGGACAATCCAGAAAAAAGTTCCATAAGACAGAAGGATTCACTATTAAATCCACAAGAAATACAATTTAAAAGTCCTAATCATCCCTTCTTCTTTTATCCCTAAATTAACCTTTAAAAGAAATTTATCATGAATAACTAATCATTCAAAAATATTTATTTTTAAGGAAACCCAACTCTTCTTCTAGATACCATTCAAAAGGGAAACCATAAGCAACAATTATTAAGAATAGAATAATAGCATTTCACTGGAAATAGATTATCTGAATCACAAGCACTTCAATGATCAGACTACCAAGGATTCAAAATTCCTTCCCATCACCTTGTGGATTGCTGATTGTTACAGGGGAAAAAAAAACAAACAAACAAAAAAAACAATCCCATCACTAACTAGTGTTAGCCGAACAATACCTAAATCAACATAGAACAAAGGACGACAAATATGGTGGCCGCCAATTTGGTTAGTGGTTGTATTGAGTGACTTCGTACCTACAACGGGCCCCAACCATTCCATCCATTATTCACCCATTCATTCATTCTCTTGGATTCTAGTCTCTTCCTCTACGAGTGCGTACGTGCGTGCGTTGCGTGATGATAACGTAAGTTAGACCAACACAGCAACACTCCAAACATTGGAAATAATAATACGTAAAACGTAAGCCCAACCAATCTTCTTCGCTGTTCTGCCTTCGGACATGTTTTTTGAGACTTCAGTCCACTCTTTCTACTTGCAAGAGCTTGATCGATGGTCTTCACTCCCTCTTTCTACTCGGGCAAGAAAATGTCCAAGCAACCAATAATACCAGCATACCACAGCTTCGGACAACAACTAATTTCATTTCAAATGGAAGTTATTAACACATAACACAAGAATTTGAACAGAAACTCAAAATATTACCCAAATCAGTTTCTATTTTTTTTATGAATAAAATGGCAACTGAGAGTGACCACATCGTCGAGTGCTTTACTCCAAATAATAAACAATAGCAAAGAAATTGCCAATATGAAACCAAATTTGACGATTTCATACCCAAATTTCTGTTTCCAGTCGATGGGCAAGATTGACTTGACTTGTCATGGTTTCATGAGCAGTTCCTTGATGAATGTGACGACTCCAGGAACATCAACCGTCCAAGCAACCGAGATGGGTGAATATCCCGACCAGGGGTTCTCTGAATTCCACCTGCATCAACCTCAAAAAATGAGCTAAAGGGAAAGCACAGATGATCAACAGAAGCATGCAAAACAAGTGTACTGCTTACTTCTTCAGCCCTTGATCCATCGACGTATGCCCTACACAGATGCCTTGTGTCTCAACCCTCACTACGCCCTTTTTGAATGTGAAAAGATCAGGACGGACTAGTGCCGTGAAACTGACGGGATCATGGAGGAATATACCTGAATCACGACATTTTAGTCAGTTGACCTAGTCCAGAGACAACAGAGACAAGAAATAGAAACAGAGGTTCATAAGAACAGCATATTAAGATAAGATGTGACACTTCTTGGTAATTATAGACTGATATCCACGACAAGAGGAAGTTACCAAAGACACCATCAGATTTAATATGCCAATCTCGATAAAATTTGCAAGAATCGCATATAAATTGTGCATGCCTCCCATTTGAACATCTCAGCTCATGGAGTTGCTCATCTGAAACAAATGTCACACTCATAAGAGAGTACATTATGTAACAAATTAAGTGACTGCAGCAGGGAAATCAAGGAGTACACAAAGTCTACGAAATTTCCTCAAGAACATAAAAAGGAAACCTGTTAATTTGCATTGAGTTGTGATGTTTATCCCAATCACGTCAATATTGGCACCACAAGTAAACACAATGTCAGCTGCTTCAGGATCCCCATGTATCTGTAAAAACCAAACATGGATGTCAATGCCGAGAAAGAGAAAAACATATACTGGCACGTTCATGGTTTGTCTTAACCCAGTGCTAGTTCCCTCAAGGTACTGTCTCCCGTTGTGGACATGATTCCACTATAGAGTTCAAGCAGATGGAAATTCAATCACTTGCAGTTTATGATGCTTTTCTTGTAACAGATGAATAAATGGTTGGTTTTTTTTGGTTGACCATGTTATGTTAACGGTTGGAACAATCTTCGTATAACTACAGTGTTATAGCTTTGATCCAGTGCTGTTCTCCTAGATGTAGTGTCCGACATTGTGGATGTGATTCCACTGTAGAGTTCAACCATGAGAAAGTCCGAAGACTTGCGGCTTATTTTGCTTCTCTTGTAAACAGATGGATGAGTGGTAAGACTTTTGGATGACCGAGTTATATTGTTATGGAACCACCAAGAGTTGAGACAAATTTTATAAATCTACAGTCTGACGAGAACTATTTAGTGATGGCTGAAGCTTTTCCTCAAATTAAACAGCAAAGATATAGAGCCGATCGGCCATAACACATGAATAACATTCCTTTGTACCAATAATGAGATGATGGCTGAAAATAAGAAAAACATTCAAGTGGAGAGTAAGTTTGGCTGGCAATTACATTTGCTTCTGCTGCAGGATTTACATTTCCAGACGTAAAGAAGGCTCCACCAAGTACGACGATCCTTTTTACCTTGGATGCAAAAGACGAGTCACTTTTGATTGCCTGAAAAAAATGAACGAGTTTTATTTAAAACAAGCAGTCTAATCGGAATAGTGTTGACAAAGCAAGGGTAATGAGACATGAATATTCACCCTCGTTTAACAAGATATTAATCTAACGAATATGTATCTCTGTTCAAAGTCTCTTGCTTTCTTTTTTAGGACTATGATCAAGGCAGTGACCGTGGCAATACCAAGGACACATGGAAAGAGAGGAGCACAACAACACCCATGGAATATCCCACTCACCAATGCTAAATTCGTCAATGGTCCCAGAGCAAGAATCGAAACATCACCAGGGTATTGAGAAACCTTTTCTACTAAGAATTCTGATGCACTTTTCTCGATTTTGTTTCCCTTGGGAGGTGATTTGATTGTATTCCCCAGTCCATCAGAACCATGAACGAAGTCGGCAACACGTGGCTTCCCTCCCTATTGAAAACACAGTGCCATCAATAACGAGGGTGGAAAATGAAACAATGAGAAAAAAAAAGGGCAGATTGGGGAGTCATTTTTCAACAAATGCAGAAAAAAAATCTAACCACCAGATTGCAGGCAAAATATTGTTTCCCTTGAATTCTATTATGTTGATTATATTATTGGAAGAAGAAATTTACACTCACATACGCACCAATTGTGGTGTGTTGCTTGTATTTATAAAGGAAAGTTGTTGTACATATACCTGAATTATACTATTGGTATACTGTATGAACCCGTGTCTTATACATCACTAATATTTATTACTGAAATGAAAAGGAAACATTAGTAATTAGCAACAAGAAATAAGCGGGGAAGATTCTGTCGTAATGACACACCTTCAGTGGTCCGGGGCTTCCCTCAGCAACTGGAGTGTTGGGGCGTCCTGCGATCTCACACTATCCTTGTATGAATTAATAGAAGTTAATAAATACACGGAGCTTTCATCCGCACAAAGACACATACAGACACATATATATAGAGTAAAATAGAAAAATGGTATTCTACAGAGAAGAGGAGAAAGAGGAGAAAGAGGAGAAAGAGCAATATAAAAAAGGAGAGAGTTAGGCACATAGAGCAAGAGACATACCAAAAGCAACGCATTGCGCGTTGCGAAATGTGTATAAGTGTTGCCAAATATTGTTGTCATCCCCAGAAGGTCCAGTTGTGGTGACTGGAATGCCATCAGAATTGTGATGCTATCATCTGTGATCCCAGTTGTGTTGTTAGTGAGATTTGCGAATTGGAATGAACAAAGAGAGCCGGGCCTAGTGCCCTAGTATAAGTACACATATACGCATGATGTGCCAAATAAGACCAAGTATTTAAGTAATTCAGGACGTGAGACAGAATTATTTGGAGGAGAGAAGCGAGAAAAAAGAAAGATTATAAAAGTGGCCTTGGAAATAGAGGCGCGAGTTGTGAAGAAGATGGTCGGAGTTGGAGGTCGGAGTGGGCAAAGCGTTAAGAAGGAGAAAAAGCATTCATAGTGGATAGAGGTATGATAGGAATGAATATCCCTGAAGCAGCAACAGCAAGTGAGGCAGAAGTCGGGGGGAACTGGTAAAGCACAAATCCCTTTTCAAGCAGTAAAAGTCTGAAAATGGTGGGGGAAAAGAGAAGGCATACCGATTCCGGGATCTGTGTCGATGATTAACTTTTCGGGTCCATCGAGATTCCGATCCACAGCAGCAGCATTCATTGAGATTCTGCTTGGGATGGGATTCTGCTTGGGATTCTGCTTTCGATTCCTCCTCCTCCTCCTCCTCCTCCTCCTCTTCTTCTTCTTCTTCTTCTTGATGGAATGTGAGTATGTAGAGCAAAATCGAAAGAAGAAGAAGAAGAAGAAGATAGGAATATGGGATAGGGCGATAACATAAACAAACACACAAACAAAAAAACAAACCAACCAAACGATTGCTTGTGTCCACCACTCTTCCTCCCGCCCCAACTACAACAATTCTACACGCAATCACTTCTTCTCCTCTCCGCGCACTCATGAACCGCTACGTGTGAAATTTTTCTTTGACCATAGTTTCTTTGGTTCTAAAGGATATCCTTGTACACGTATCATTACACAAACATTTTGTGTACTTTTAACTTGTAAATTACACTAAGGGAGTGGGAGTTTGTGCATCTAGAAAGTATTAGATTTGATTTGGACGGAAAGTGAGTTCCTGTTGACCAAGTAAAATATTTGTGTTTGTGCATATTGTTGGAAATGAAACCAATAGAAAGTAGATTCCGTCGGATTCCAAAGTATAAAAACCTAACCCACACCTCATTTCTCACCCTCTCTCGTGAAATTTCACCATATTTCCCCCTCACGAAAATCCTCCCTGCGTCCTCCCCTTCCCGCAGTCCTCCTCCTCCCCGCGTCGGCTCGGGTGGGACACGACGGCAGAGACCATGGTGTCGGTAGGCGACAGTAGCGTCATACTCGACGGTAGTGTACTGGGGGTAGAGCACCCTGGGGACGTTGCTTTCAGA
>JAMKQA010005162.1:0-23784 GCA_024699735.1 Posidonia australis | reverse complement strand
TTAAGTTGAGGAAACTCGCAGATCAAAACTCCTATGCACAAAACAAACAAATTAGAAAAATGCAATGATTATGATGGTATGCAATGCGAATGCATGCTACTAGTATGCACTCTCTCACCATCTAGGGGTGTCCTATCAAGCTGTCTACTCCGGGTTCACGGCTAGGGTGGATAGGTCTCCGACTCGAGGATAGAAATAGTATGGTCCCTATTCTAAATCCCAGCCAAAGCATAGGTAGTGAATGAGTGGTGCTTTCGGAGCCTTGACCTCTGCCAAATAGTAGGCTGTGCCGCTTTACTAACACCGACATGACCCCAGTTAAGGGGGAACAAGCCCGATTTTCCATCCTATGCCAAAGTCATTAGGATGAACCACCGGGACATGTCCTTCGCAGATTGTATAGGTAAGACTAGGAGAGGAGAAGATGCATGCCTTATATAATGTATGCGAAGTATGCTTTAAATTTTTTTACTTGCAAATTTATTAAACCATGGGGGAAGATTTTCAATTTGTCCCTAGTTTGCCTTATGATTTGATTTTGGTTGTTATGTTTTATTAACCAAAAGGGTAAGCAAGCACGTCACTAATCTCCTAGGCATGGCATAACAGGAAGGGAAATAAACATGCAAGTAGACATGGTGGAAAGCATGTGCTATATAACATGTGCAAAAGGCATGGCAAATGTGTGAACAACAAAGCAAAGGCAATGCATGCAAAAGACACCAAAAAAAGATAGCAAAGCATGGCATGAAAAAACAAAGCAAGCAGGGAGAAGTCGAAGTAAAAGAGAAACCAAAACGAAGCCAGGATCTGGTTATCCCCAGTGGAGTCGCCAGTTCCTGTAACCATGCCGACGGGGGTGGCCCACGGGTAGGTGGTATGTGTGCCAAAGAAGTGGCAAAGCCACGGCAAAAATAAAAGGGGAAAAATGCAAAATGTAGGAGTCGCCACCTAGTCTATTATGGAAGACGAGGAAAACCATAAAGCACATGAAAAATCATGCAGACAAATAAAAAGGGGTTGCGTAAACCAGAAATGCAGGTAAGGATCCCTGTTACGTGCGAGGAAGGTGTTAGGCACCCTCGCACGCCCGACGAATCAGTCTTCTAATGATTTCTCTTATGCTTATGAAATGTTGGCTTTTCAGCCTTTTGCTATACGCCCGAGGGTGATATGCCATTCCATGCAAATGAGTGGTGTCTAGAGTATAGGCGCATGATGTGTAGGGGTGTGTCCTAATGCTCAGAAATATCGCTCGTGTGCCAGGCCAAGAGTTGATGCAAGAGTATTGCATAATGAGATCAGGGATCAAATATCCTGAGCGATTTATCATCCTCGCTTACTATATGCCTAAATGCATGCTAAGATGCAGGAAAACTACTGAAAACAGAGATGTGCCTTCCTAATGCATCAAGGAAGAAAATCAGATGAAAACCGAGAAGCAAATCGAGTCGAGAAAGCAAGCAAGACATTTGAAAAACGTGCTGTGTGCTACTGAAAACAGGATACTGCGCCAATTTGGTTTGCCAGACTGGTGCATCAGTCTGGAGCGCCAACTGTGTGCGTCTAGGTGGGCCAGTAATGTATGCAGAGGCAAAAACAGAGAAAGCAAAGCAAAGCAAAACATCAGAGGATGCACTTTGGAAAAGCATACAACAAAAATTATTCTGGAGAAACTCAGAAAACAAGCTTTAAAAGATTTAAAAATGCAAATGCAATGATCTTGAGCTCAAAGGCCTGAAGCCTCGCACAAGATCTCAATCTATGTGAACTAGATGCAGGAAGCAATGATCCAGCCAAGCCTCTAGATCATGGACTGATACACATGGTTCTCACAAGAGAGTAAGGTGCAATCAGTCTACCAGACTCAGCCTGGAGCTGAATAACAAAGCAGAAAAAGCAAATGGAAAACAACTTGATTGAAAGTTGAAAACATGTAGGTGGCATCTTGGCAAACCAGAGAATCAATCAGATAGAAGCAAGCTCAAAACTCTACGATAAAGCCATGCAAGTATGGTGCTAAATGCAAGTGCTCTGATCTCTGACCGGTCTGGTGCGCCTGTTGAGTGCGCCAGACTGGTGCGCGGGTTAGGTGTGACACGGATACGCGCCCCAGGGATTCTGGATCAGACTGTGACCTGATCCAGAACCCAGCCAGTAGAGATACACGGGGGATCTATGCAAGTGCTAAAAGGCTCATGCCATGATAAAAACTGAGAAAACATGTTGCGAGTGCATAGGGTCAAGAATCACCATGAAAACAAAGCAATTGAAACCAAGGCAAGTGAATGGCTTCATGCATGAAAATGTGTGAAATACTTGAGAACAAGCATGATCTGGATAAAACGAATCAAAACATGTGTAAATGTTGATCAAATGTGCATGCTTCTATGTGCAAGAGCATACGTGGTGCATGGTAAAAATATTTAACATGGAAACAACAACACATGTAGATTATATGCTAGAAATGCCAACGTAGATTTGCATGGAGATTGTTTGCATAGAAAAAACAAGCATGATATCATGAAAAACATCATAAACAATGAATAAAACAAATCATACATGATGGTTTTAGCTTGTTTTATTCAATTATGAAACACCATTAAGAAATCAAAAAAGGGAGGTAGAATGCCTACCTCACGATGTGTTCCTTCTTCGCGATATCAGAGACAGGAAAACCTTTGTTGCTTTGGAATGCTCTAGGATACAAGGAGGTGCTCCAGGGAATGAAAACAGGCTGATGGACTGGTGGAGAAGCTCGTACAGAGGTCGGGTTTTAGAGTAGAAGATGGCTGGGTGCAGGGATTTCTACTCAGGATTCTCAGCTCTCAGGATTTCGTTTTCTCAAAAGGGTGCCTATGGGGGTCCTTTTATAGGGAACTCTCAGGGATGAGTTACAGGTATAAGGAGGGTCTCGCAGTCGAAGAGCCTGGAATATTCCACGGCACATTCGCTGCTAGAAGTAACAACCAAGGAAGGTGGAAAGCCAGCAGCCACAGCCTGCGCAGCGTTGTGCGCCAAGGATGTGCGCTGGCTAAGTGCGCCACCTATGTGTGCTAGGGAAGTGCATTAGGTTGATGTGCTTGGTTGGTGTGCTGGGTTGGTGTGCTAGGTTGGTGTGCTAGGTTGGTGTGCTAGGTTGATGTGCAAGGTTGATGTGCTAGCTATGTGTGCTAGGTAGGTGCTCTCCCCTATTTGTATGGTTTCTGAATAGGGCTGCAGGCTTGCTACGGGTTCAGGGATTGGTTCAAGGGTCAGCCATATTCAAAGCAACAATCGGAGCCTTATCAATGAACTACCTCAAAATCGGGGTGTCTACACACCATATGAGGCATTGTGTGGCAGACCATGTAGAATGCCTACCTATTGGGATGAAGTAGGCGAGAGACAGCTCGTGGGACCAGAGATGATGTAGCAGTACACAGAGAGCGTGGACCTGATCAAACAGAGACTGGCATCTTCACAGAGTAGGCAGAATGGTTATGTTGATCGGAGGCGTAGACCTTTGGAGTACGAGGATGGAGACTTCGTCTTCCTAAAGGTGTCACCAACGAAAGACGTATTTAGATTTGGGAAGTAGGGGAAACTATGTCCTTGCTAAATTGGACCCTACAGGATAGCCAGAAGGGTTGGGGAAGTTGCCTATTAGTTGGACTTGCCTCTAGTGTTCTTGGGCGTGCAATGTGTGTTTCACGTCTTAATAATGAGAAAGTGCTTGGCCACCGCATCCCAAGTGATTTCTGTTCAGCCGAGTGAGCTACACTATGATTTGTCCATGATGAAGGATGATGTGCAGATCCATGATACGAAGGAATAGGTCTTCAGGAACAAGGTGATATCTCTTGTATTGGTTTAGTGGCAACACCACGGCATTGAGGAAGAAACTTGGGAGCTAGAATTGGACATGCGGCCACGATACCCCCATTTGTTTGATTAGTGAATTTCAGGGACAAAATTATTTTGAGGGGGTATGATGTAACATCTGTACTTGATTATCCATTTAATTAAAGACCATGGAATTTGTTGCATTATTTGAATATGGTTTATTAAGGGATAATAAAATGTTGTGGTTATTGTTGTGGTCTCTCTCTTTGTTTTGGCTTCCAAGGTTTTATGTTCTCCTAACTTTCTATGCACCTGTATGTGCTTAAGGGCCATGTGGGTGTGTGGGACCCATTTGGACTTGGTCAAAGGAGTCCAATCACACATTATGCGCGAGATCTTCTCCTCCATGCCTGTGACCCCTACCATGTGAGGGCAGCCTGTCTTCTCCCTTCCTTGGCGGGGAGGCTGGTAGAGATGGTCGACGAGAATCAGGGGTATCGCTAGCATGGCACTAGAAATAATAGGAGGTGGAGGTGTGCCATGCCAGGGGAAGCTGGGAGAGCTTGAGGCGACCAGAGGTGTGCTTGTATAGGAGAGGAGAGCTCCGTGCCAAGTGAGGCTACCTGAGCAGAGGAGGCTGTGTTCGACCTCACTAGGGGCATGCAAAGCTGGCCAGAGCTGGATGGCGTTGGAGGTACATGGGGCTTGCTGGAGCAAGGTATGCGTTCCCCTTTCTCCTCCGTTTCTCGGTTAGGGCTTAATGGATTCATGTGATAGATTATCCATAAATGATGTAGAAATCATGCAAAAATAGGGGAAATGATGGAAATGAGATGAATAACTTGTTTATGATGGTATCATGTGATTTTATGATGATTTTGTCAAATTTGGTTGATGAATTCATATGCATTCTACATAACTTTCTATGAGCTCTATGTCTTTATGACTTTCTATAGAACAACATGCTTAATTATTTTGTAAATGGATTGAGGGGTTTTGAAGTAGACTTGGAGGTCTACACCCCATGTTTTACTAGTGATTTATGTGGTAGATTTGATGGGCCTGCCCCTCACTCCCATTTTGGGGAGAAGAGATGGGCCAACTGGGGGAGGTTTTTTGCAATCATAGAAAATGGTATGCGAACTAGGTTCAATATGCCGAAATGCCCATGTTAGGGTCCCTTAAGCCACTAATTCGGACAACCGAAGGATTTCGGTCGACTGGAAAAGGATATTTCAGACGACCGTTCTAGTAGGGAAACTGGTAAATTGATAGAGATTCAGAGTATTGAAATATTTTGGGCCACTGAGTCAGGGATTATCAGTCAATTGGGACCTTATTCGGTATGTCAAATCAGGACGTAGTGCCATATTGAGAAATGTTTTGTAAAATGTTAATAAAATGAGATAAATGCATGGAAAGGGGCATGACAAACATACTATTTGTCAAACAAGAAAGAAGGCCCTGTCCGCACAGACAGAGGGCAAGTAAAGGGATTTCGTGCCCGTGAAAACCCAAAAGAAAAGGATAGAAAAGTCCTTGACCACCGAGTCAAAAGGTCAAAAGGTGGATATCGCGCCCGCGAAAATCCAATGGAAAGGAGAAGGACCATGACCTCCCGGTCAAAGGTCAAGCAAAAGGATTTTGTGCCCGCGAAAACCCATGGAAAAAGGATAGGGACCTTGACTGCTTGGTCAAAGGTCAATCAAAAGGATTTCACACCAGCGAAAACCCAAGGAAAGCTAAAGAAAGGACCATGACCGCCCAATTAAAGGTCGAAAGTAGGATTTCGCGCCTGCTAAAATCTAAGGAAAAGGATAAGGACTTTGACCACCCGGTCAAAGGTCGACTCTAACCACCCGGTCAGAAGCCAAAGAAAAGGATCTCGCGCGCACGAGGAAAAGGGAAAAGAAATGACCTTGACCACCGGTTCAAGGACAACTCTAACCACCCAGACAGAAGCCGAAGAAAGGGATCTCGCTCCCGCGAGGAAAATGGAAAATAATGGAAATGACCTCGATCGCCCGGTTAAAGGTTGACTCTGACCGCCCGGTCAGAAGCCAAGGAAAAGGATAAGGACCTTGACCGCCCTGTCAAAAGGTCAAGTAGCTGGATTTCGCACCCGCGAAAATCCAAGAAGAGGGGTAGAAGGATCTCATCCGCCTGGAAGGAGAATCTGAAAAAACAAAAACGATAATCCCTAGATTGTCCCCTAGGAAAGAAACTGGCTGCAATTGCGTTCTAGAGGGCAGAACTGTAACTATGCTTGCTGCTGGTGCTATGGTACAGAAACTGGTGTTTTTTTTTGTTGAGATACAAAATGCAATATCCTTTGAAAGAACCCTGCTGAAGTTTTCGATCTAATGTGGCATTATTTAAGGACTTTGCAAAAGGTGAGGGCTTATTTGCAATTTCCCAAAACTTGATGGCTTTTTTGCAAATTTCCCAACTTGACAACCTTTTGATTGCTGTATTGCCACAGTGCTGTGATATTTGAAGTTCTACTGAGTTCCTGCAAGTTTCTGCCTCCTTCATAACTTTCCACATCCTTTGTGGAGTATTCTGCAAATTTAAGGAATGTAGGGGGTTTTCAGTAAATTACCTCTCTAGTGAAATTTCCCAGTCCATGTGCTGGCTTTTCTTGATACTATATATTTTTCTCTTGAAGTACAAGCTGTGGAGTGCTATCACAGCAACTTTCACGACCATTTTGCATTCTAAACCCTGAACCTTAAATTATTTACAAGAGGGGCCCATTGTATAACCGCCATAACTGCCAAATCATATTCTGTATTTCTTCTTGCTTCTTGGGATTGCAATTGAGCGTGTGTGGCATGGCTCTTCTTCATTGTTTTGTCTTTATTTATTTGAGTTCCTTTTCTTTCGAAAGCAACATACTTACTCATTCACATTTATATATTTTTTCCTTCATTTAATACTTCCTTAATACGCGTGTCTCCTCATTTCTTCTTTTCCTCCAAACGAAACCCACTTCTTCTCCCTCTCTTCTCTTCATATCTTCTCCCCAATGAATGCCCCACTCTCTCTTCCCCTCTCATCTCTTCAAGGTGGGAGTGCTTGTGTTGGTGCGCTGGTTAGGCACGGCAGTGCGGTGCTGCAGCAAGGCGCAGTGGCTAGGTACGGTGGAAGCGCTGATCGGCGACGGCATGGACCGGACCCTTCAAAATTGGCTGGACAAAGGCTCGCTGACGGAGGTAACCTCGATTTCTTCTCTTTGAACTATCCTTTGCTTGGGCTTGCATTCCTTTTCGTTTTTGGGTGGCGGCCAGAAGGATGGGTTTCGATGGGCTGAGGGCGTGGGAAGACATGGCAGGCTCCACGAGGTTGAGGCGTGCGGTGGCGGGTTTATGGGCAGGCCGTGTGGTGGTGATGGTTTTTTTTTTAATTTGGGTGGATGGCATGGTCGTTGCCGACACATTCTTGTGGGCTGTGGTCATGGAGGTGGAAGGGGCTGTGGTGGTGGAACTGGTCGTGGGGTGGACAGGCAACGGAGTAGCTCGGTGGGAGGTCCGCGGTTTGAGCCGCACTGTTAGGGTGGTGAGTGTGGGTGTTGGCAAGGCTAGCTGAGGTGTTGGTGGGCTAGCGACAGCCTCATGCTTGGGTTTGGCTAGTGATACCGCTGGCGGCAGTTGCAGGGATCAGTGGTCGTTCCGGCGAAAGGGTTGTGGCGGGATGGTGGTTATGGTGGTGACGGGTTGGCCATGTGCTGGTGGTGGGCTGGCTATGTGGTGGTGCTGGGTTTTTGGTGGGTTGTCATGGTTGTTCATGGTTTGAGTAAAAAGAATTTGTTGTTATCCATGCTATATATATTTTGACTAAATGCCATGCTGCTATTCTTTGCCATTGGAAATGTGATTCCGTTTCTGAATTCAACCATAAGTTGCCTGAGTCAATGTTTGCCACTTTAAATTATTTATTTGTTGACCCATGCATGAGAAAAATGGTAGCACGCACGAGCACAAAATGTTTCATGTCCAGTCCTTTATACCAATAGTTGCATGTCCCACCTTGTAAATACAAATAGAAAGAACATCAATATTGCCAAAACAACAATAACTCCCATAACTCTTATATTTTCATGTAATCACTTGCTTTATGTTAAGCTTTTCTCTATAATGCTAAGTTGTAACTGCATGCCTACTTTATCTAAATTTCTGTCATCATTTGCCATTGTTCTTTACTTTAAATGCTATGCCTTTTCTATTTTGCCAATGAATGTAATGCCACGTCTGACTTCGACTTGGGCTCTATTATGCTTAAATATTCTTCATTTGCCATGCCTGCTGCTGCTGTTTAACTTTTAATTTGGCCTTTTCCCCCTTACAGGATGACGCAGTTCCCGAGGTGGGAACCTCACAGCCTTCTTGGGCCACGCCGTCTAGTTCTTGCCCTCGACGGTGAGGTTGCTCCTCGAGGTCACGCACTTCTAGTAGCTCGACTCCTGTTGTCCCTGTTGCGGTATGCCGAACTGGAAAAAATGCATACATGATACAAGTCTGTCATTTTATTAACAAATGTTTTTCAGGAGTATGGCAACTTTGTGGGGCGGCTGCTTAGCGGCGATCACATTTACGAGAGCCCAGACTTTGTGGTAATTATCCTGCCTTAGCATGCTTTGATCATGATCATTTACTTTCCGACTTTGTATTTATTTTGTTCTTTGACATTTTTAGGCTGGCGATGCTAACCGGGTAATGCGTTGTCACTGGGCCCCCATGCTCGATCACTTCCGTCGTCTTCTAGAGTTCTTGCAGGATTTTCTGCTTCATCGGTCCTCTTTTGGCAGCTTACTTCGCATACCAGTCATTCACGGCCATTATAACATTTTCCGAGCTCTGGTGGAGAAGTGGAGATTCGAGACACATACCTTCCACTTCCCATTTGGATAGTTGACTGTTCTGCCTGATCAGTGGGCCCTACTGATGGGTCTCCCCTTCGGTGACGAGCCGATCATAGGCGAGACCACCCACAAAATGCACCTGGCCCCTTTGCATTTAGGCTGTGTTCCTCCTAAACCACCTAGGGGGAAACACATGATTACAGTGGGGTGGTTGAGAGAGTGGGACTAGTTTTGGCCCAACCCTGAGCCCGCAGTGACGAGGCAGACTTTTTGCTAAGGCATTTTCTGCTGGATTTACTAGCAATGGTCTTCTGCGACTCTTCAGCTTATTGCATCCATGCAGATTGGTTAGCATACCTAACCAACTAGGAGAATTTGGACCATTATGATTGGGCTGGCGCCAACTACACTTGGTTGATCTGCGGGCTTGACAACGTAGCCAGGCTGGGGCACCATTCTTATGTGGGATTGTGTCCCCTGCTGACTGTAAGAATTTACTTTTATTTTTGTGCAAAACAAATTTTCTCTTTGATGGATATTTGATTGATTGACTTCTGCCTACTATTGTTAGTATTGGGTCATGGAGCATATCACATGGGGGCATAACTTTGGCCGCCTTCGTGATGAGCTTCTTCCTCTCCCTAGCTAGTGGGTCGAGCCTGACCACGAGGCTGCTGTGGGGTTCTACAGCTACGAGTCCTACTGATATCTGCTAGATTTGGTAGAGCTCGAGGATGTAAGTTTTCATGCTATGGATTTTATTTTCTGCATGTCTATATTGCCTGTATTGCTCATATTTGTTTATTCCTGCAAACAGATTCACTTGTGCCCATTCTCCAGGTATGATGGATTCAACTGGGCACCTCTGAACTCTGGTCGGGTTCTGAGGGATAAGCAAGTGAAATTCTACTATATGAAGAAGTCAGCTTACTTCCTTCCGGGGCGCGTGAGGCACCAGTTTTTGAACGAGTTCTGCATTCCTACCCCTCCTCCTTCCGACATGGATCTTCCGATCTCGTCCCGTGATATGACTAGGAGTCGACATGCTGTTGCTATGGCTTCTCAGGATAGACACGTTCTTTGAGAACTCAACTATACAGACTATCTCGCTTGGTACAGGCAGGTCGGGAAGCCCAATCTCTTTGAGGAGGCCGTGCGTGACAGCCAACACGGAATGTGGTATGCTTTCGACTGGACCCAGGTAAATTGTTGTAATTTCTGCAGAAAATTTCTTTTCATACAAAAAGGATAAATCTGACATTTGTTTTACTTTATAGGGCTTCGAGGAGCAATTTGCCTCTTTTTACGAGGATATCTAGCGAAAAGAGTATGCCTTTCTTTTATAAATTACCATACTTTCATTACACACTTGCCTGATACTTTTGCAAAATTTACACAAGAACTACGCTAGCGCAACATCATTCGGGTACTTCTTCCCCCTTTTATTTACATAGGAACTTCCTTTTGCATTATACCGGCTACTGATACAAATCTGACATTCTTTTTTGACAGCAAGATTATCCAGCCCATGAAGTGAACGTGGTTAGTAGCAGAGAGTTTACCATGGAAGCATCCGAGGAGGACCGCTCTGACATAGAGGTTTCACAGATGGTTCTTAGTTCTTCTGCCTGCTCCCAGGCTACTGCTGCAGCCCAGTGGTCACGTCGAATCACCCGACGAGGAGCTCGACTTTTAGCAAAGAGTTTCCAAGAGGCATCGTCCGACGAGGAGAAGTCGGACGAGGAGTAGTCGTCTTCTTCCTTTGTTATTTTCCAATCTTTGTATAAATATTAAAACTGTATCTTGAACCATGTATCTTTTGAAAATTTCTTGAATGCCAATCTGACTTTGGGATACAACCCTCTTCTTGGGGTATTTGTCTGTGCATGAAGGATAAATTTTCTGTGCAGGTTTAAGAACTGGTGCTGATTTGTGCGATCTTCAAATTTTAGGGGAGGTTCTGCCGAATTTTTGCCAGGGGGTGCGCCACCTAGGTGCGCCCCATATGTGCACCACTGAGGTGCTCCACCTTGGTGCTCCTCTCAAAATGGCCAGTTTGCCTTCCTTTTCTGTTGCGATATCTTTGCTTCTTCCCTATATAAATTCACATTCTTTGCGAGATATGCCGCCATCCATTCTGAAAAAGCATTCTTAGGCCTTCCACCTCTCTTATAGCCCTCTTTTAAATCTTCTGGGCATCGAGTACGCCTTCTTTTTCATCACAATGGTACGTGAACTCCTGTCTTGAGATGAATCTCTGCATACGCATATGTTTTCTTGCTGATACTTCTTCACATCTTGCTACATGAGAAAGAAGGCAGCATATGGATTCTATAAAGATATGTGTGTCTTTTCCTCATATTCTATAAGGATTTTCTGTTTTGCTTCCATTCTTGGGCTCTATGCTTATTTCATGAACTGAGGTGCCCTATGCATCTTCGATTTGCAACAAGATAAATTATTCTGATGCATGTTTATATCCTACCAATTTCCTTCTTTGTTTACAAGCTTTACATGCTCTCTTCTACGTTGAGATTATATTCTGCCAGATTATTCTGTTTTCCCCCAAGCTTGTGCCAAGTTGCTTTCGTTCATCCTCAAATGTGATTTTGCATCCCTCCTACCATATCTGATCCAAAACCGTTTCCACAGGGCTACCCCACCATGGTGACACCCAAGTACTGCTCTGATGTTCTGTGAGCCTGGATCGATGCATTAACTATTGCAGATCGTGAGAAATTACGGATTTGGGGCATATCGTCCACATTATTGAACATTGCTAAGGTGGAAGTGAACTGGCATTTGTTGTGTGCTGTAGCTAGATTCTGGAAACCGGCTTTCCATGTGTTTCGTTTCTGGCAGACGGAACTAACTCTGACCTTGGAAGAAGTCAAATGGATATGCGGCCTATCACCATACATGTCTCCATCTATCTTTATGTGCCGCAATAGCTATGCTTCGGTCCTAAGCCAACTAACTGGTTTGACTTGAAGGGCTTGCGAGAAGAGCCTCATTTGTAAGGATGGATGGGCTACCATGCTACGCTTGGATTATTTTGACAAGATTATCAACAACCGTTCCTCCTTGGGTAGCTAGTGGCTCCATGGCTTTGTGGTATGCTTCCTTGGAGAACTCATTTTTAGCCATGGCCAGATGACAGTGGCTATTGAGGTGGCAAAAATAGCATTCCTATTCTTCTAGCAGAGACTTACATTGGCTTGGATCGGGCACTGAAACATTCCAGGCATTTCTATGGCTATGGTGCACTAGTTCAGGTGAGTAAACAATGTTACTTCATTGTTCTGTTGTGTTTATCTAATCATGCTCCGCTTTCCTCTGCCAGGCTTGGTTTGCTGCCCATATAGGAATGGAAGTCCTACGCCTTCAACATTTGTCATTTGAAACCTATAGCTATACCAACCATTCACGGACCCTTTCAGGCGTTCATGAGCTATGCGGCAAACTGCGAAATCTCACCAAGGACACTGTAGTTTGGCACATTCTGTTCTCAGCCCCAAAGTCCTTTACTGTTTTCTTCAATGATAGGGATATGCGACTTGTTGTCCTTCCAAGGCTAATGGGTGGCGTGGAATACCATCCTGTCCGTGTTCTTTGCCAATTGGGCTTTTGCCAGGATTCAATTGAGTAGAGCCCCATCCCTGATTGCTACGAGAGGTATATTCTTGACTCTGATGTGACAATCTCAGAACTAGCCCGCATGACGCGTGTCGATATTAAATCCTCTGATCTTGCCATTACTGAGGGTTCAAACTGCACAGTAGAGTATGAAGCTGAAATACGAGAAACATGACCCATAAACGAAATTCCTCCTAGTGGCATTTGCTTTACAGAGGCTGGCAGCTCAAAGAGACATAAAGTCAACTGAAATCATCCGATCCACTATTGTTGAATGAGCAACTCTTGTATAACTGATGAGTTGTAATAAAATGAGAAATTTGCTTGCGTATTGTGTCGTCGTAACTCTTGTATTGCTTGCGCTTGCCCACAAATTTTGATAGCATTGTCCCAAAGATTGACTTAGAATGGCTGCTGGCATGCCCCTAGTCAAAGATCTTTTCCAAACGAAGAAGCGACTAACATGCCCTTAGTCAGAATTCCCATTTGCCAATATTACAACTCAAAAAGGAAGCTGGCATGCCCCTGATTGGAATATGGACAAAATGCCTTGCAAAGCGATGCAAATATGCGTGATTAAAAGCTAAGTGCTAAATACAATGCAGAGGCAAGATTGATGCATGATTTATAGACATTGGTGCCCTTAGCGCCATGGAAGCCTGTATTGCCAACCATAAGAAGTGAAAATGCCCTCAACTAACATGGCACAAACCTAGATACTTAGGTTTATTTGAAGCTCTCTTTTGGAGATCATGGACCCTGTGCCAAACTCCTAGGGCCCTACACCTACTCTTTTAATAATTAACATTTCTTTTATTCCCTCAAAGGCATGTTGGCTTACTCTATCCCTGCTTGGAGGTAATAAACACCTAAGCTGAGGGGATGACTGCTTTCTTTTCTTCTTTTTTTGACGTAAAAGGGGTGGCTAGTCCCTTTGCAAATATAGGCTTTGTGGTGTATGCTTCAACTCCTCTCCAAGTTACGTGATAGGAATAGAGTTGTCCTATATGCCTCTCATTGGAACTGACTTCTATCTACAACTTCTGTGTTCTTATTTTCTTTTGTGCTCCGAAGACTATATTTTTCTTGGCTCACACTCTTTCTAGACCTAACATTTTGCCCTCCCTTTGGAGGTGAAGGCCCCTTGGGAATTTGCACATTTCATCCATGTTCCATGAAAAATCACTCCCTAAGTCACATGGGTAGTAACACATGAGGAGGACCAAACTCTTCCTAAGCAGGCTAGCTTCCGATCTTCCTCATCGAGCAATGATGGTGCTTAATTATGATGCATATAGAAGGAAAGTACAGTGCATAGAATATGATTTATGTTATGTTGGGATTCAATAGCCTAAAATACTAACATGCGGATGTGAAAGAACATAGAGATGCAAGGTTCACAGTGCAAGGCTCAAGATTGATTGGGGATCATTGATAATACTTTTTCAGATAGGAAGCGTTGACAGGCTCTAATTGCACCCCACGATCCATGTCTTCAAGAATGATTGCACCACCTGATAGGACCCCTTTTACTATGAATGGTCCACGCCAAATGGGCCTGAATTTTCCTCGAGCATTGGACAAATGAATGGTGCGTAAAACCAAATTGCCTGGATTAAGACTTTTGGGCCGGACCTTCTTCTGATATGCTCGGGCCACTTGCTTCTGGTAGCATTGGGCATGGTGTAAGGCTTGCAATCTACGTTCATCAATCAAGTCCAACTGAACACAGCGATCGTGAATCCATTCTGCCTCATCTAATTCTGCTTCCTTCAAAATTCTCAATGATGGAATCTCTACTTCGAAAGGAGGGACCGCCTCCATACCATATACCAAAGAATACGATGTTGCTCCCGTCGATGTTCGGACTGAGGTCCTGTAAGCCCATAATGCGTAAGGCAGCTTCTCATGCCAGTCTTTGTGGGTCTTAGCCATATTTTTCAAGATCTTTATCATATTTTTATTGGCTGACTCCACTACTCCATTCATCTGCGGTTGATAAGGAGAGGATCTGTGATGCTTGATCATGTAATTCTAAAGATAATCCTCAACTCTCCTTTCAATGAAATTGGTCCCATTATCTGATATGATGGCATGTGGAACCCCATATCTGGCAACAATATTATTCTTGTTAAATTTTTCTATGACTGCCATTGTTACTGTCTTATATGATGCTGCCTCGACCAACTTTGTAAAATAATCAATGGCCACAAGAATGTAATGATGTCCATTGGATGCAGCTGGATGAATGGCCCCGATAACATCAATTCCCTAAGTGGAAAAAGGCCAAGGTGATGTCATGCTATGTAACTGTTGCGGGGGAGCATGTATAAAATTGCCATGTATTTGGCAGTTGTGGCATCTTCTCACAAATTGGCAGTAATCTGTTTCCATAGTGGACCAGAAATATCCCTACAGCATAATCTTCTTAGCTAAGAGAACTCCATTCATATGTGGACCGCAAGTGACGGCATGAACCTTTAACATTAACATATCTGCCTCCTTCTTGTCCACACACCTGAGAAGCATTTGATTATAAGATCTTCTGTATAGCTGCCATGCCCCAAGCACATATTTGGAGGTCAACTGTATCAAAGTCTTCTTATCTGTTGCGGAAATGCCAGAAGGGAAACTGCTAGATTCCAAGAAAATTTTGATATCATTATACGAGGGCAATTCATCTGTTGGTGGTGCTTCTTGAATATGCATGCAATGCGCTGGCTACTCTACACAAGTGACTAAGATATCCATAACTTGGGCTTCTAGGAGAGATAACCATGATGCCAAGGTAGCTAAAGCGTCTGCGTACGCATTCTTGGCTTGACTCATGAAGGAAAATTTGACATTATCGAACTCATCAATCAGCTTCAGTAAATGCTCATGATATAACACAAGTTATTGGTCCTTTGTTTTCCAATCACCATTAATTTGTGAAATGACCAACATTGCGTCTCCATATACTTGAAGTTGTCGAACACCCTGGTCTTTTGCCACATGTAATCCTAGAATGCATGCCTCGTATTCAGCTTCGTTATTGGTGCATTCAAATGTTAGTTTCCTCGCAAAGGGGATTCACTGTCCTTGTGGCGTTGCCAGAACTGCACCAATGCCTCTTCCTCTTTTATTGACTGCATCGTCGAAATACAAACACCATTGATGCTTGTCTTGAGGAATTTCTGATTCTTAATCGCCTATGGCAAATAAGATATCTTCGTCTGGGAATTGTGTCTGCAGCGGCTGATATTCTGGCAAGGGTAGGTCGACCAAATGATCTGCCATCGGTTGTCCTTTCATGGACTTTTGTGTGATGAACGTGATATCATATTGAGACAGCATCACCTGCCATTTAACACATCTGCCCACCATGGCTAGCTTCTGGAATAGATACTTGATAGGATCATGCCGACACAATAGCAAAATTGGGTATGCCACCATATAATGCCTGAGGCGCTGGGTGGCCCACACCAAGGATAGACAAACTTTCTCTATCGGGTTGTACTTGACCTCGCAGTCATTGAACTTCATACTGAGGTAGTAGATAGCCCGTTTTTATGCCCAGATTCGTCATGCTATCCCAAGACTGTGCCCAAAGAATACTGCATTGTTGAGAGATATAATAACAAAGGCCGTCCTGGCGTGGGGGGAACTAAAATTGGAGGTTTTGCCAAAAGCTGCTCGATCTTGTCAAAGGCCGCTTAACATTCATCACTCTAGTGCATTCGGGCATTCTTCCTCAAGAGCATGAATATTGGTTCACATATAGGTGTAAGTTGTGCTATGAACCGGTTGATGTACTGCAGTCGCCCTAACAATCCGCGAATTTCCTTCTCAGTGGCAGGGGGCATATCAATGATAGCTCTAGCCTTGTGAGGGTCCACTTCAATCCCTCTTTGACAGATAATGTAACCCAGGAGCTTTCTAGAAGATACCCTAAATACACATTTATTGGGGTTGAGGCAGAGCTTATACCTCCTCAGGCGGTCAAACAATTTCTTTAAACAGGAGAGATGATCCTTAGGCTCTTTCGACTTGGCAATCATGTCATCCACATACACTTCAACCTCTTGGTGCATAAGATCGTGGAATAAAGCTGTCATGGCCCTCTAGTATGTCGTGCCTGCATTCTTCAGTCCGAATGGCATTACTCTATAACAGAAGACTCCCCATAGGGTAATGAAAAACGTCTTCTCCATATCTTCTTCAGCCATTCTAATCTGATTATATCCTGAAAACCCGTCCATAAATGACAACATTTTATGCCCTGTGCTGTTGTCCACTAGAATATCTATATGGGGGTGTGGGAAATCTTCTTTAGGGATCGCTTTGTTAAGGTCTCGATAGGCAATGCACATGCGATCTCCCCATCTTTCTTCAGCATAGGCACCACAATGGCGAGCCACTCAAGATACAACACAACCTTAAGAAAATTAACTTTATGCTCCTTCATGATTTCTTCCTTAAGCTTTAGGAGCCACTAATGTTGCCATCTGCAATGCTTCTGCTTGACTGTCTTCGAATTTGGTATTAGTGGTAATGTATGTACTACCACCTCAATGTCTAACCCAACCATGTCATCATAGCTCCATGCAAAGACATGTACATACTCTTTCAAGAAAGCTATAAATTCTGCCTTTGCTTGTGGTGATAATTTGGCACTATTGCGTGTTTCTTTAATATCTTTTGTCATGCCGATATTGATAAGCTCCGTCTCCTCTTCTAGATGAAGATTTGGACCTTCCGGGTCATTATCATGAAATGGAAACTACGGTGGCTCATTTGCGTCATCATCTGCTCCATTGATCTCATTCTCCTCTCCGTAGGCAATAAGCTCTGACAGGATTTCTTGCTAAAATGCTAGATCTGTGATGTCAACTGAAAGGATCACTTCTGATTCCGCGCCCTGACGTCGCTTTATGACAGTCGCAGTAACCTTCGTGTTCTTATATCAACATTGTGCAACATCTTCTGCTTGCCTGTTAGGATGATCTGAGGAGCTAGGGGTCCCTACCTCTGAAGTTGATGCCTGTCTATTTACATTTTTTGATATTTTTTGGATTTTCTTTTTCTTCTGTGCTATTTACAAAAGATTGTACATGCTGGCAGCTGTCTTATTGCAAGCTAGTGAGACTACTTCCGCCTGTCTCACTTGCGTTCAACCCAAGTCCTTTTTTTTTTTTTTTTGAAACTCACCCTCTAGGTGAGGCTTAAATTGCCAATAGACCCACCTCCCGACTTACAGGAGATTAACTCCATTGGTCTAACATCTCTCTTCTCTGTCTCATGTGGGACCATAATTGAAGCTTGGTCCTAGGGTGTTATTCGTGATTTTGTCTATGGTGGTGGAATAACTACCTTGCCCTTCTTGACCTGGTCATGCCTTACCAAATCCTCTGCGAGCACATCTAGCTGTTCTTGGAATAGAATGTCCAAAACCCCGATGTCATCATCTTCTAGGACACTCCCTGAGTCTGCCTTCTGGACCACTGCTTGACCAACTACTAACTTCCTTGGTCTCGGAACTGTTGGATATATTTACGACTGGCCACTGATCTTCTCGATACCCTGCTCTGTCTCTGGCTGGCCACTATCTCCATATAACTCTTCTAGATAAACCCAAGCCAACAACTATGGTGCTGATATTGTGTACGAGCTTTGGTTCGGATCCAAAATGCTTGCACTGGTGAAGTTTGCTAAATTCTGTGGAATAAACATCTTGGAAGACTTACAAAAGTGTGGCGATCTCTTCTTCTGATACCGACATTCATACCCTAAACCTTCGCACTCTATCCATTCTTCCGCCTCGATCGGCTTGGCGATTCCTTGGCCATAAAGCCCAAGAGGCAATCATTTCCCGTATCCCCACTTGCGACACAAATTATCAACCATCAAACGGGGATTACCACAAGTGGCCAAATGGCCAAAGTGCTCGAACGGCGGAATGAAATTAACCGGCTCAAATCGGTTAACCTGATAAAAAACATCAGAAGGTTTTGGTTCAAAGTTGATGGTCTAAGGGCTACTGCAAAGAATGACTCAACCTTCTCCATATCTTCTGCCAAGACCACAACAACATTGTCATCCCAGCAAAACTTAATCATACGGCGGAAGGTTGAGGGAATGATTTGATGCTTGTGAAGCCAAGGGCGTCCAAGCAAAAGGTTGAAAGATTGTTCAATATCTATGACATAGAATTCTACGTCGAAGCGAGTAGGGCCTATGGTCAATGGAATGATTAAGATCCCAAGTGCATCTTGATGCGTATTATTGAATGCTGTCATCCCTTTCACAGTTGGTGTAATGTCCTCGGACTTGAATCTGATTGCACTTGTAGTACACAAGGGGCAAACATTTAAGCCTGCTCCATTGTCTACCAATGTGAGAGGGATGCGAAAGCTTCGAGACTGTGCGGTGATGAACAAGGAGGAATTATGGTTGGTGCCAGATGGATGTAACTCTAGACTAGAGAAGGATATAACCTGTGGCACCACTATCATTCCTTCCATGCTCTCTAAGGTAGCCGATTCTATGGTCGGGGATACACTGGCAGCTTGGAAGACTTTGCGGAAGGCTTCTCTGTGCTCTGCCGACGTGTGGATCAGGTCCCAGATAGAGATATCGGCTTTAACCTTCTTACGTTGCCCAGTTATATCAGCTAAGGGTTGGCTGCTAGTGGCAGGAACAGGTGGTGCTACTCTAGGCATGGGCAGTTGTGAGGAGTGTGCCTGTAATTGGACAGGGGTTGGTGCTATGGGTGCTGGCAATCTAGACTGGGCCTGTGACAAGTTAAGGTTCTGTGTTGAGGAATGAGGCCATGGTGTTGGAAGTTTGTATACTCTACCCGATCATGTCACCTTTGCGCACATTCCTGTGGCATAGTTGTAAGGGAGACGATGCGTGTCGTGGGTAAGAGTCAGAACAACGGGGGGGGTGGGCGATTAACAGTACAGGCGTGGAAAGGAGAATGTGGGTAAGCATGAGGGTAAGTTTTAGGATACTGGTAGGTCTGAAGATATTTGTGGGTCTGAGGATAGGATGGGTGACTCAGCCCAGACTGAGGCCAGGCTGATAAACAAATTGGGGCTAGTGGCTGGGAGTATATGACAAGCAACGCCATAGTGTACTCCGACTCGACAACCGAACGAATCATATTAATAGACTCCAAGGAACCACCGAGGAAAGAACGATACAACTGGTGGGGAAAAGGGGACGACTCATCATGAATCAAGTTGGCTGGATGGATGGGGGATGAGATAGACTCAAAAGAAGAAACAAAATTGATTCCCGAGGAACCTGTTGCTCCCGAGGGTGAATGTTGTGGCAAAGGCTGACTAACTATATTGGAGTGTGCTGGTGGTGCTTGCGTGGCTACTGGTGTGGGTGCTGGGTCGGCTGCCTGAGTACTAATCACTATGACCTTTTGGTCAATCATGTCCTGGATAGCGTCCTTGAGTGTTAGGCAATTATCCGTCAAGTGACCTGCTACCCGATGGAAATTGCATAATGAAATTGCGTTATACCAAGCTATAAGTGGATTAGGCGGTGGGCACAGCTCAAGCAGCTTCAGCAGGGATTTGACCTTTGGGAATACCATGCTCAACGGCTCCACTAATGGGGTATAGTGGTGCCTGTCACAGCGTTGTCGCTTCGGCTGCTGATATGCCAACGATGGGCACGTCCTGGCCAGTGGGGTAGGGTACACTGGTGTGGCAGTGGGGATAATGTGTGATGCATGGGGTGCTCTAGGTGTAAGTGTGGGTGCATACACTACATGGCGTTGCAGGGGTGGGTGGACATTTGCCGGAGCAGCAGGGGATCTAATATAGGAAACTGTATTCTTGGAGGGATCCCGCCTCTTGGGTGGATTGGCATTGTGGTTGTTGTTGTTGTTGCTACTGCTAGCGCCACTATGTGAGGAACTGGCTTACTTGGCAAATGTAGAGAGCGCGGGAAAACTACCACCACGTAGTGAGATCTCAACACGGATGACCACCCGAAGTAGTGTAGAAAAAGTGGTGATTGGTTGAATGCTAAGCAGAGCCCCGACTACTGGCTGTGCTTCTCTGATCATGATCTCAATAGACTCCTCGTCGGAGGGTCTATCTTTGACCTGCGAAGCCAAGGACCGCCAACGTCCAATGTACTCCCCAAATGTTTCCTGGGGCCTCTGCTTAAGAGCGACTAAGTCCTCCTACTTTGGGACTAAGTCAAGATTAAAGGAATACTGTTCGAGGAACGCCTGGACAAGGTCGTTCCAAGTCTTAATGGTGGCCATGTTGAGGGAAGTGAACCACTTCAATGTGGGCCCCGTAAAACTCTTCTGGAATAGGTAGATTAACAACCTTTCGTCAGCTTGGAGTTGGGCGAGGTCACTGAAATAGGCCTTGAGGTGGGAAATCGGGCAGCCCCTACCATTGTATTTGTCGAATTCAAGGATTTGGAAATTCGGAGGGAGAGTCGCCTTTGGGAAATAACAGAGGTCCCGGAATTGGTTGGATCGGCGGTCCCCTCCTTGCACATGTCGGAGTGTGCTCTCCAAATCATTCACCCTCGCAAGGAGAGCGTCGGGAGCTACTGCAGTCATAGATTGTGCAGCTGAGGTAAGTGCCGCGTACACTGTATGGGTCGCCCCTAAGGGCTCCACCAGATCCACCATTCTGTCGTCTGGTGTTACTATAGGATGGCCAATGTACCCATGCATGGGTGTTGTGTGTTGTGGACAAAAGATGAGGCTTGTGTCTAGTACAAGGGCGAGGATAAGGCAGGGGGTGGTGCAGAATGCGGTAGCAAGAGCTGTTGGACTGGAATGGCCTTGAGTACAAGGCTCATGGCGGGCTGTGCTCCCGTTAGCCTAGAAGGCTAGCCACCAGATAAGAGAGATGCATGCTGTGGTGGGTGCTGTGACGGTGTTACAAAAGGTAATGTCGACACCCCTATCGCTGGAGAGACGAGGAATGGCGACTACTGTGGGGGTGGTGCAGTGGGTGCAAACTGTGATCCTAGAGCCAGTTGCAATGGCAACTCGATAGTCGAAAAGGACAATGCTGAAAAGGGCTGGAGTGCTAGTGCCAATCCCTACAACTACTAGGCGAGGGCCGACATTTGTTGCAGTTGCGTGGTGACGGGATCATCACTAGTGGCTCCAAAGGATGGAGGCAAAGCAGGGGAAGAAATAGGAGGTTGAGACCCTAGTAGCGCAAATTGGGGGGAGGCTACTACAGAGACAGCCGTAGTGAGAGGAGGGCTAGTAAACACATAGCCCTGGGGAGGAATAGCAAAAGAACCCTAGGGAAGGATCACAGGAACAAACTCAACTGCTGAGGCCCAAATAGCAGTAGAAGACCAAGAAGGTGGTCCCGAAGGTGGGGTAGCCACAGGGACACGGAACTGGGGTGGCAGAGGTCCTCCAGAAGCTAGGGCAAAAGTGGAAGTAGCAGTGACAACTGGGATAGAAGTAAAGGAAGGGTACACCGAAACAGGAACCTCCTCCAGGACAGTAGGGGAAAGGTACTCACTGGTATGCTGGGCCATGGCGGATCGCCAGCGAGTACGGATCGGACTACGGCTTGGAATGAGAGGACGAATCCATGCGGTCGCAATGAGAGTCAGCTAAAAGAAAGGTCTCGAGCTCAGGCTAAGGAAACTCGCACGCTGACAAGAATTCTAATCACAAAACAAACAAATTAGAAAAGATGCAATGTTCATTGTGGTATGAAATGCAAAATGCATGAATGCCTCAAGTATGTGCTCCCTCGCAACCTAGGGGGTGTCCTACCAAGCCGTCTACTCCAGGTTCACACAAGGGTGAGTAGGTCTCCGACTCAAGGTTAGAAAGATTAAGGTCTCCATTCTAAATCCCAGCCAAAGCTTAGGTAGTGAACGGGTGGTGCGTTCGGGGCCTCGTCCTCTGCCAAAGCAGTAGGCTGTACCCTCTACTAACACCGACACGACCCCAGACAAGGGGGACACAACCAATATTTCATCCCATGCCAAAGCCATAGGATGAGACACCGAGAAATGTCCTTTGCAAACTATGTAGGTAGACTCAAGAGATGAGAAGATGTATGCCCTATATGACGAATGCAAAGTATGCTTCGAGTCTTTTACTTGCAAGTTTATTAATCTGTGGGGGAAAATTTGCAATTTGTCACAAGTTTGCCTTATGTTTTATTGATTTTGGTTTTTATATTTTCATTAACCAAATGGGGAAAGCAAACATGTCTCTAATCTCCTAAACATGGCATATACAAGAAGGGAAAGAAAGATGCAAATCAGCCATGAATTAACAAACAGAAGCATGTGCAGGTGTGACCGTGTGCCCGAGGCCTAGACAAAGCTGAAATAAGTGGAACTCGTCCATCATGGAGCGAGTCCAACAAGGATACCAAGATTCGTCCGCCCGGAGCGAATCAAGGAAAGGATAATCTAGACATTGCCCAAGGCCTAGACAAAGCTAGAATAAGTGGAACTCGTCCATCATGGAGCGAGTCCAACAAGGATACCAGATTTGTCCGCCTGGAGCGAATTAAGGAAGGGATAATCTAGACCTCGCCCGAGGCCTAGACAAAACTGAAAAAAGTGGGACTTGTCCTTCATGGGTCAAGTTCGACAAGGATACCAAGTTTCGTCCGCCCAAAATGAATCAAGGAAAGGATAATCTAGACCTCGCCCGAGGCCTAGACAAAGCTAGAATAAGTGGAACTCGTCCATCATGGAGCGAGTCCAACAATGATACCAAGATTCATCCGCCCGGAGCGAATCACGGAAGGGATAATCTAGACCTCGCCCGAGGCCTAGACAAAGCTGAAAAAAGTGGGACTTGTCCTTCATGGGTCAAGTCCGACAAGGATACCAAGATTCGTCCGCCCAGAACGAATCAAGGAAAGGATAATCTAGACCTCGCCCGAGGCCTAAACAAAGCTAGAATAAGTGGAACTCGTCCATCATGGAGCGAGTCAAACATGGATACCAAGATTCGTCCACCCAGAGCGAATCAAGGAAGGGATAATCTAGACCTCGCCCGAGGCCTAGACAAAGCTGAAAAACGTGGGACTTGTCCTTCATGGGTCAAGTCCGACAAGGATAGCACCGAGATTCGTTCGCCCGGAGCGAATCAAGGAAGGGACAATCTAGACCTCGCCCAAGGCCTAGACAAAGCTGAAATAGATGGAACTTGTCCATCATGGAGCGAGTCCAACAAGGATACTAAGATTCGTCCGCCCGGAGCGAATCAAGGAAAGAATAATCTAGACCTCGCCCGAGGCCTAGACAGAGCTGCAATAAGAGGGAACTCGTCCATCATGGAGCGAGTCCAATAAGGATGGATTAGATTCCGCCCGCCTAGAGCGGAAAGCCGAAACGACCTCGTCCAAGTGGAGGAAGATCGAAACGGGAGGTCACAGGATTGTACCCTACCTAGTACAGAAGTCAATGCTGGCTTCATTTGTCCAGGTCTAGGCACCAAA
>JAMKQA010005161.1:0-18133 GCA_024699735.1 Posidonia australis | reverse complement strand
AATTTCAACATGTATAAGAATAGCATAAGTTTCCATGTCCGAACGTGAAGGCTGTAAGGGTGGCTGAAGAGGAAGGAGGAAAATGGAGGGCTGGCCGTGTAGGTGGGTCTGTGTTGGGTTCTCCTCCTTGCCCTCCCCTCTCCTGCTGCCAGGGTTGATGATAGAGGAGGAAGAGGCTGGCTCGAGGTCTGGCTTGTGGCTGTTACAGAGTGGGACAGCAGAAACTTATCGGCGGGAGGAGGACGCAGCGCAGGAGGAGGCGGCGGGAGGAGGACGCGACGCAGGAGGAGCACCGTCGACGGAGGAGGACGCAGCGCACGAGGAGGCGGAAATATCGCGACTTTAGGTTAAGAAACAAAGGGACAGAACCTGCGTCGAGGTATTTTATATCGGAATTAGCGAGGACACTAACGAGGAATGTCCTCGCTACCTACTCGCTAACTTTAAGCGAGGGCATTTCCTCGCAAGATCCCCGCTATATCTCCTCGTTATATTTTTACGAGGACATGTCCTCGCGACGTCCTCGCTGCTTGTCCTCGCAAAATCTAATTTTTCTTGTAGTGACTCGACTTTTCAGAAGTATCAAAACCCCTACTCTACTAGTACAATCTTTCAGTTACGTGGTCTTACCAAAATCTCGGAACACATTTTCAAAAACATATGCATTCTCCTTTTTAAAAATCATTTTTCAAAATGTTTTCATCACATAAATTATTCTCGAAAATCAAAATCATGATTTACACCTAATAACCATCAACACAGTGCCTGTCAGGCCCAAATCGTGGTAATTGGCTGCGAGACCAACCCACGAGGGTGTTGTTCTGCAAGATCAATCTGTGATTTGATTTTTTACAAACTGAATAGGCCCTGAAACATGACGACCAGATAATGACCTAAAAGTAGGAACTTGAGGTTATCTTACCATGAGCTTCCTAAAATCACACAAAATACAAAAAAAACATAGAGCCTTAAGTCTTCTATCATTTTAAACATGAATCATTAAAAATCGATTCGTATAACTCAGGTTACAAAAAATTAAAGCTAGAGAACCCATTGTAGAATATTGTAGCACCCATTTCAAAAATTCAACGAAAATCCTTGAATAAGTTACTAAAAATTATGGAATCTCCACCACTTATTAAGAAGAAGCCAAACTAAAGATTTATCACTAATTTAAAAAAAATTAGGGATGAAAAAGGGAGGAGGGGCATGTACAGAGGTTGCTAGTGAACTTCCTTCTTCTCCAACGAGCTTCTCTGTTTCCGATGAGCCCTATCTCTCATCTCCTGCTTCTCTTTCTCGGCCCTCTGATTCCTCTCTCTCCCTTTGGTTTCAATCAACACCAATCCTCTCTTCCTTTTATTTTATTTCTTCTCACTGCCACTTGTCGTTGACAGTTGCTCAAAACCTCAGGTTGACTGGCGGCAGGGTATGGTGAGAGGCAACGTCATTGACAGGGTATGGAGTACACAATAAAGAGCGACATCTACTGTGCTACACTATGCTCACCTGGCATTTTTTCCTGTCTCAGTTCCCACAAACATACATGAGTCACAAAATACCAAAATACTACACAGTACAGAGAACTAGAGAAAAACACAAGCACAATAGGGACAATTGAACACAAACCAGCCATAATCACCAGTATTCATACAACCAGTTAATCTAGAATAAGCATCAACCCTGGTACATGATTTACATCTATTCTGGATTTCTGAACTGGCCAAAATGCAGTACCAATTTGCAGTATTGAGTTGCGGTACCAATCCACGGTTGGCCTATATAGATTGTAGATATTACATCAAAGGTCAAGAGAATAGGAGAAAATGACCAAAGAACAAAATATTCTAATAGTACAAAGTGCTATTTTAAATGCCTCTAAGAAATCTAAATGTAACTGAACTTGCAAAACCCAAGTAAAATGAATCTAATGAAGCTCATGTTATGGAGTTTGTTTGCATTTATATACTTATTTCTAATTTATACCCAACAATTTCTTTGATAAAGAAGAAAATATTCATTAAGGCTTCATAACTAATATGAAGAAATAGATAAACCTTGAAGGAACAAAAAAGCAAGGACAATCAATGGTCAACACTAATCCTATAACCTTTAAACAATTTATGGCTTCTCCTAAAGCTAAGCAATAGAAGGAACTTGTCAATAGTAAAATTCAATCAATTATCCCAAAACAAACATGAAAATTGGTTTATCTACCTCTTGAACTTTCCACCATTGGATGGTAGAAGAGGAGAAGGAAACAAACCTTGGACAATGGGAGTTGGTTCTTGGCATTCTTGGTGGAAGAAGACATGATCAAGTAGGCGGCAACGAGACTTTTGGAGGCCTAGAGCTTGAAGATAAGGGTTTGGGGGAGATTGTGAGGTCGACCGAGGGATTACTTGATAGTGTAACCATGTTGGCGACAGCCTCGTGCGTGGAAAGAAAGGCCAAATGCACGAGGACTAGTGAAGTCACGGCAAAAATAATAAAAACAATGATAAAATATGGGAGTCGCCACTTAGTCTACTTTAAGAATGGGAGACGAGGAAATCTGTTTTAAAACATTAAAATCATGCAATAAAACCAATGGAAAAGGTCAATCATGAACCAGAAAAATGGACAAGGATCCCTGTTACGCACGAGAAAGGTATTAGGCACCCTCGTGTGCCCGAAAAATCGGTCTTTCATGGGTTTCTCGTTTACTTATTTGAAATGTTGACTTTTTAGCCTGTTTCTGTACTCCCAAGGGCGATATGCAATGCAACTCTATATGCAAGTGGTGCCTTATGTTAAACATGGATAGAGAGACTGTAGGATGTGTCCTAGTGCTATGAGAGATCACTCAAGTCATAGATCGAATACTGGTGCAAAGATATTGCACGGATACAATGATAGATCCAATAATATTGAGTGACTAATGTCCTCGCTTTGCTATATGCAAAACTTAAGCTACCATGTACAAATATGGATGAAAACAGACTGGAGTCATCCTGATCTATCCAAAAGGACAACCAAAGAAAACCAAAGGCAAAGTAAATCAGGAACCATGCTAAACACCATGCCAAAAAGCCATTGTTGGTGCACTGAAAACAGGCAGGTGCGTTTGTTTGGTGTGCCAGAAATATACGCCTATGTGGTGCACCACCTATGTGCTCTACTAAGGTGTGCCAAAAATGTGTGCCACTGAAGTGAGACCTAGAAATCACAAAAGCAAACTGTGAACTAGATTGATATGCTATGCAATATAAAACCTTGCAAACATGCTCTAGACCATCTGAATATGCATCATGGACATCTAAAACACCTGATCACATGTGAGTTCTCCCCTCTTCCACAAAGTCATGAGGGAAGAGGGAACCCAAGACACCATGACATGGGTCTTGTGCTCAAGGGCAATAAGTCTCACACAAGACCATACAATCCTACTTTGATAAAGGCTAATGAATCCCAGCTATGCTACTTGGGTTTGGATCATGGACTGATGCCAAAAGAACTCTACACAAAGAGTCCTGGAAAGCCACCAGTTTACCAAATCCAACTGGCAAGCTAACTTCACTAGATGCAAAAATAATGCAAACAGGGTTATTATATGCTGAAATTATGCAAGCAAAAACATGGCATATCAGAGATTAAACATCAGAAAGATCAAAGTCCAAAACAATCAGAAAGGCATGTAAATCATGATGCAAAATAGGCTACTTGCACTCCAGATATGGTGCGCCAGCTATGTGCTCCAACCTGGTGCGCTAGATTGGTGCACTCAAGATACTCTGTTTCAGACTGCAATCTAATTTCAGAGCCTGGGCTAGATGTATGCAACTAATTAGGTTAGTGACTATTCAGATCATTAACTTAGATGCTAGGGAACTTAACCATGTTAAATAATCAAGCCTAAAACATTCTTATCATTCTCTCCTTAGTCATGCATATTCATGGGTTCCTTAGGATTGCAGCTACTACCTATGATGGATTTTATGATTCATGCAATGATCTGGTTGACTTAGGGAGCATGAGGAAATGATAAAGCATGCAAAGAGGATGCATCACAGCTCATGTTCCATAGCTAGTGGTTACATAGGACTATGATTCATTACTAAAAAAAGAAGAAGATTACACAGTGCAAAAACCAACATGACAAAGAAGCAATGAATCTAGAAAGGAGTATCATGATCACCCAAAATCGCAAAAAGGGTACAAAAGAACATCACTATATAGAGACGACAGGGCACCGGAGAGCGATTCCGATCAGAGAACACCTCTGGATCGCTTGGAATCGCTCCAGAAAGAGAGAAGAAGACCTAGGGGCTATGAAATTAAGACTGAAGGAGCTCAGAGAGCGTACCTGGTTGGAGACAATCCGCCGGAGCTCTGAGTTGCTCCTCGTGCTCTGGATTCTCCCTCTCGCTCTCTGCTCCCTTAGAATTCTCTCCCTCTGTGCTCTCCTCTTCTCTCGCGCAGTGGAAAAGCTCTGAATGCTCGTCTCCCCCTGAATTGCTCTCTGCCTCCTTATATAGGCCGCCGATGACCCAACAAACTCTGTGACAGAAAGCTCTCACTCGTAATGGCCTGGCCTGCTCCTCTAACAAACTGGGCGCTCAGATAAACAGACCAACAGAATCTCTAACCGCTGTCCCTCCTATCCCCATGGCTGCCGGCAGAACGAACGGCGATCCAGAGCTCCGGCGATGGCTGATCGGACGGCTGGGGCTGCTCTGTGATGCTGGACTGATGGGGCTCGAGCTGGGCTGAACTCAGTAGGGGAGGATTTAAGGCTGAACCAGGAAAATCAGATGGGTGAAGAAGAAGATGGGTTCAATCAGTGAATTCTCTTTGACTTGGTGATGTTTTGGGAATTTAATTGAAAAACTTTGGAAAATAAAGAAAATGAGGTGTTGATTTGAGAGAGAGAAAGAAGAATGTGGGCTGTGTTATTGTAGGCTTCATCGGCTTCATGGGCCTATGTGGGCCTTATGGGCCCAAATGGGCTGAATGGGTCCAAATGGGTTAAATGGGCTTCCATGAAGTCAAATGGGCCTAGAATAGGCTTGTGGACCCAAATGGGCTCAACTAAGGCTTAATGGGCCTTGAAAGAGTTAATTGGGCTTAAATAGGCCTTGTGGGCTCAAGTGGGCTCAATCAGGGTTCAAGCTCAGCCACCACATCCCCATTCTACAAAACCAGAAAATTGGAGTGTCTACAGAGGCACATTCATATTCTCTTATTGAAATCTAGAGAAGTACTTAGTCAATTTTGGAATAGTATTCATACAAAAAATTCATATATGAATCATAAAATCTAGAGAAATACTCACTCAAATTTTGAATAGTATTCATACAAAATTGACTTATACTCTTCATAAAATCTAACAAAGTATTCAACAAATTCTAAAATAGTATTCATACAAACATTCATTTACTCTTAAAAAATTGTGGTTAAGTACACACTTAATATTGGAACAGTATTCATACACCCATTTATAGTTCTATTCATATACTGAAATAGGAGGGTGATAGAGACGATGACGGCAGAGACAGTGGGAGGGTGAAGATGGAAGTAGTGGACTAGTAAATGTCAATGGTGGGTGGTGTGTGACAACAAATGTCACATCCGTAACCTTGAAGTCGCACGGCTCTCGTGCGTTTTCTTGCGAGTCTAGGTGGCGCATTTGGTTGGTGCATTTTAATTGCTTGCTTGAGTCCTGTTTGTGGTTGTTCGGCGGCAACCAACTTGTGGTCATTGGGCGACAATCAGCTTGTGGTTGTTTGGTCGTTTAGCGAACAACTTGAGGAGGGTGTTAGACAGATTGTAAGAGTATATGTTATTAGATGAGTTAAGAAGTATGAGAAGAGAATGAAAGAAGGTGTAGAAGAGAGATTGTGAGAGGGAGATGGAGTTGATCCTGAGGAGAAGACTTCATCAGTGGTGCATGTGCATGAAGAAGAGGATTATCGACGGTTCATAGCTCCTATGCTGAGGTGAGTGAAGTTGAGCTCATGACTTGGATTTCCTTCTTGTTTTGAATCATACATTTTTATTCTCTAAGCGTTGCTTGAAGTTTGGCCATGATTGAAAGAGAGGGAAGCCATAATCGGAGCTCTAGTGGGTTTGGATAGTCGACGAGGAGTTGAGTTTGTATGCTGGAATTCTTAAGAGTACAATTTAGGAATTTAATCAAATTCATAGTTGCATGTTAGAATTCTTGAGAGTACTTAAATTTAAGAGTATGATTTAGACTTAGTTTGATGGATTATATGATGTTTTGATGGATTCATGATCCTATGTTTGCTTGCTACAACTCTGTTGCTATGTGACTTTACAACCTTTATTTGATTATATCTTAAGTTATGATTATCAAATTTTAGCGATTTTGGATCCGTTGAATAGATAATTCTAAGATCTTGAATTTGGTATATTGAATGGAATTTTTTAGGTGTATTTGATGCCTTGAATTCAAGAATTGGTGTAGTAGATTTTCTCTACAGTTTTGTTTATAGTTTAACCATGTCTACTCTTTTTATGTATATCTTAAGCTGTGATGATCCAAATGCTTTGAACGTGGTCCCTTTGTGAGGGAAACTTAATAAGCTTCATGATGGTGTATGATATTAGTAGTTTTGGTTGAGTTTAGTATTTCTCTTGCATGACTTTCTTGAGAATACCTTTGTTGTAGGTTCAGTGTGACCTTTTTTCCTTGTCACCTTTTTATCTTGAACTCTTAATGTTTGATTGTTATGATTTTGGTCTTGTCGTAAGTAGAGTTCTAGATCTTTAAAATAGTATATACATTGATAGTTTGAATGAGTATAGTGATCGTAAACCTAAACTTTAGTAGTAGATTTCACTAAGTCACAAAATGACCTTGCTTGCATATTCTACTTATAACTCAAAGTCTAATTATTGGATTTAGGTAGTACTAGTTTTGTTGAAAATTAGACTCCTTTATCTTCATTTTGATATATAATAGTAATATTTTTGAGTAAGCTTGTTGTCCAAAAGAATGATTTTCAGTAGATGATTTTTATGTAACTTTATTTCTGAGTGTTGTTTAAGAAAGTTTATGGTTCAAACTTTTGCCATTAATGATTTTATTATTGAGAATTCTTTTATAAGAGCTTCCAATTGTGTTTAGTGCCTTGGCCCTTGAGAATGTATTATTAATCATTCTCCAGTGTTTTCTAGTGTTTTTGTTGTGTGTTTTGAGTGTTTGCGTGTGGAGTAGAGTACTCTAGAGCACAAATGCATATGTGTGACGTATATGACTCGCGTGTTTCACCAATTTTGCTATTTCTAATCAGATCACTACAAGCAAAAAAGAAATTTGCGAGAACTTGCAATGTCCTCGTGAGTTCCTCACTAAACGCTTTTGCAAAGATATTGAGAGGAAATACTATTGTAATACTTATCGTCATTAAATCGATATTGCAAGGAGATTTCCTCACAATATGCTAGTGAACTTGATTGTGAAGACGCATGTCCTCGATATATCCTCGCATAATACTCACTGAATGCTTGCCAAGTGCTCATTAAAGTTGTAAAAATATAGTCATCGTCCTAGAAATAATGAGGACTTACAAAGGCTTTTCCTCGCTAAGTTTGCAATAGACATCGAGCTTGATGAGGACATTGCAAGGAAAAATCTTGATAATGTCTTCGTTATTTCTGAGACAGACAACTAGATTAGTAAGGTGTCCTCGCTATTTCTTGGCAATCGAAAAAAGAATAAATCAGCATCACCAATGATTGAAATTACCAAATTATACCTACTAAAATTACATTCAAATACAATCACAAATATATTAAAACATACATACTTCACACATTCATGCATTTTATAAAACAAGTATCAATTAATATTACAACATATGATTTTACATATCTATTTGTTTACCACACTGAAATGGTTTTACATTTCTAATCAAAACGGTATAATATAAGTCATTTTATTCTTTTATCGACTTATTTTCCCTTACCTTTTGAAGAAAATCTATAGATGGAACATTGGTCACGTGTATATTCTTTATAAAAATTGTCGTCATCACTTGACAAATCAACATCATACTCGTCCTCATATCTTCTGATCATAAAAAACAAACTTACAATATGTTATGATGAATAATCATTATATTATAAGGTTGAATTCAACATAACAAATGCATATTAAAACTTTCAAAATTATATAAAATGTTACTTTACAAGTCGGTCTTTCAAAGCATGCATTTCGCTCTTTATTTTCTTTCTTATTTTCTACCTTATATTCTACTTTGTATTTGAACATATCGAAGTTGTCGATTTTGACAACTGGAAACAAAAAAGAATCTAGATCAAGTGGGAAAGAAGATTGGGTCGAATATCCAAAATACGCAGTAGAAGTTGAAGAATCAATAATAAATTCTTCTGAGTAGTATGGATGAAGATTACTTAGGCCTTGCTTTCTTGAAGAACTACCAATGTTCCTTTCCGAAAAATTGCTTTCAGAATTTTTTGTCAGTTGCTAAGTATTCACAAAAATTGTCATCTCCATATTTTTCTTGTTATAGTTTAGTACACTTATCTTGTAGAAATAAATACAAGAAGTCAGTTAAAAATAATAAAATAGATGTGGATATTATTAAAGTAAATTTAATTCTATGACAATTACTTACAAATACCTTCTTCACAACAGAAGTTGACCACGCTTGTTTTGCCCCACTAATGTGGGATGAAGTCCATCACTCTGCCATTATAGATTTTCTACTTAATTGAGTGGCTTGTAACATTTGAAACGTATGTTATTAATTTAAAGGATATTTTATTTATAATTTTATTTAAACTATGCTCTATTATCCTTAATAACTCGGCACAAGGGTTATAAAACCAACTGCCCTAGTGTAGTTGGCCAAGGGGAGCGGAACACGCACTCTCTTGGGTTTGTGCTTAGGGAAATTTTAAGGAAAAAGGCACATCGACCACCCATCTACTGTTTCCAAAAAAAAAAAAAACCCTTAGTACAATGACCGTTATGACTTCTTGATCTGCTTGTAGAGCGAATTTTTTATTTTCGTGGTTTATTTTCCTCATCGTGAATCTTCTTTAGAACTCTGCATCTGTAACAAAAATATCATAAAGTTCATTTTACCTAATATTAATATTAAACAACAATATATATGTTAATTCCTATATATACAACAATAAACACAATTCTAATTTCATATAAACATTAATTACCTCTCCTTTATACACCAAGGTAGAGGAAATACCTTGGTTATTTGATAATCATCATAAGACTTAGGATATTTTGTCAATGCATCTGTCCTTGTCCTATATATATCGTTCATCCTTTTATTGATTAACTTTGTAAAAGAAGTATTATAATCATCTTTGACACATCTAAGTGAAAGAGTAAACATACTCTATATAAATCTAACATGATTGTTAAATTAATATATTGATTGTTTACATTAAAGGTAACTTTAATTATTGCTTATTACTAATAGGACATCAAACATTCTTTCTCTCACATTCGAATGTAAATGTGTCTATCGGTACTCGATGGTTGATGTGTATGTGTGTGTGTGTGTGTGTGAATTTATTAGGTGGGTGACAACTGAACTCATTTTAACAGTGGTGTTGGTGATGGTGACAACTGAACTCATATATGTAAGTCCCCCCTGCTTCGCCCGTCCAGCTCCCTGCTGGAAGAGAAGTTGCCTGCTTCGGTCTCTGCGACGGAAGGCGATTTTGGGATCCCTTGATCCCTCGTCCAAGCTCCGCTGCGGTGGCTCCAAACCCTACGGCTTCCACCTCGGTTCCCTCACTAGCTCTCACCACAAGAAGGCCCTTGCCTCTTCCTCTTCCTCCCCCCTGCTCCCACCGTCTAGCTCCCTGCTGCTGCAGAAGACGCCTGCTTCGGTCTCTGGTCTGAAGGATCTCGTTGCTTCTTGGACCGATGAGTTGAAGAGGAGCCTTGATCTCTACCATGTCGAGGTTCTCAAGGTGTTTCGATGCATCCCAGACGAGAATCGCCATGAGGTTCAAGGTATGCTATTTTCGGCCTCTCGCTGACAGAATCGACGACTCGGAACTGCCCATGGGAAGAGCAAGGGGGTTCGGCCTCTCGCCGATGGGTTCAACCTCTCGGCGATATCTAGACGGGATTGGCCTCTCGTCGACGTTGATCTTTTCAAGTCGAGGTAAATGACTCGAAAGTATGTAATACAGCTAAAATGCTCTCTTACTCCTTCCCTCTGCATATCAATCTGGAGACTTGTCCTAGGGCGAGTTTCGATCTGCATCAAGGCAGATCGTTGGTGTGTCCCCTTTTATGGGGGCATCTCTTCTCCTCTCTGACCTGTTTTGGGAAGCAACGATTTTCTTAGAGAATAGAGGGACATTATTTTCCAGATCCTCCTGAATTTGTATACTGATCTTTCTCCTAGATTCTATGCTTTTCTTTTGTCTAGATTCGATAATCTTCCGTTATACATCTTGAGTAATAGTCTTTATAATGGCATTTGTTGGAATATGTTGAGTTTTACGGTGAGACTTTACTCTGATCAGCGATGTTCTAGGGTTAGGGCAAGTTGTTTGCCTGAATCCGAACACTCTAATTGTGATATAGAGGATGGTATTAAAGTTCTTTTGCTGGAAAATTTTCTTCGGTTCCTGATTATGTTTACGAGTCTTTGGACTGGTGTTTGTCTCCAGTGGATGTTATTTTTGTTCCGACGATTTCGGGGTTCGTCGACTCGCCGAAGAAGAGACATTACTTTAATCTGTAAAGAACATGCAAAACTCTTGGAGCATGGATCACCAACAAATTAGAGCATAGACAAGCAATAATATGGTGTCTCTGATTGTTTCTACTAATGCTTCTACTAGGACTTTTCCCTCTGTTCACAGCTCAAATGTAGACCACTAAGTCTGATTAATATCTTCTTAATCAGATCCTGTAGTCTGTTTGATCTGATATTGTAATATTTTTTGATTCTGGATATTTGTGGTCTACTCTTTGAAAGTAGCCAAGTTTTTGTTGTGATTGAGTCTTCTGAAACCCAAAGCTTTTGTAATATCTAGATCTTTGTTTTTTGGTTTCTTGATGGTAGACACATAGCCAAGAAGTTTAATTCCATAATCGTTACCAAAAAAAAAAAAAACGTAGGGTGACACATTGGTGTGCGACGACGACAATGAGATGACATATAGGTGTGTAGTGGTGGTGCGTAGTGATTTTTCGAGAGAAAGATTAAGATAGCATAATGGCGTAGTAGTAAAGGTAAAAGTAGAGAGACGACATAAAGTAGACAACATAAATTAGACAACAAAGAAGACAAACGAGTAGTAATAGTGGTAAATGATGGAAATTGATAGTCCTAGAGGAGTAAAAAATAGGAAGACAGATAGAGAAACGTGACTTCGTATTAGTTGTCAATGTCATAAGAAAAAAGGAGTTTTGATTTAAAATTTTATTGTTTTGATCACGTTTAATTTAAATCATCAAATTGAAGGGTCTTAATTTTAGACCGTATCGTAACATCTTAACCCCGGACCTTAGAAGACTTCTCGGAAAATAAAGATGGTATACCATTCTACGTACCTGACAACTCACTGAGCTGTAGACGAAGGTGTCGCCACTGCATTTTAAGATGAACTAAAACTGTCACCGTTGATTCAAGGTGGATCTTATCGAACGATCCAGATTAATAGGATCATGATGGGACATTAATGGCCTGGAGGGGTCAAAAATGCGAAATTTCTCAACAAGAATCAACATGAACCACCAAGCTTTGGGCACCGTCCAACGAAAATGGAAAAGGCTGCTCATGGCTTCAGCAGCATCTTTGTTGAACACCGAGTCCGCCGGATCTTGTTGACGTGAGACAGACCCCGCTGTCTCCGGTAGGGGCACAAGCTTTTGCTGGATAATATTTATTGTTCTGACAAGAATCCAGAGAGACATTATTTCAAAGTTACACGTTTGTCGGCCATGTGCCATCTCAGCCCTCTACAGGGAGTTTCCGAGTGTAGTATGAGCGGATGAGATCCATCGAGAAGAGTACAGAATGAGCGGATGACCTTTTTCACCAAGTAAAGATTTCGAAACACAAAACTACTCCAAACGACAGGAAATAGACAAAAATTATTTATCGCCCACTGTTGTCTTTCGGCGTTCTTCAATGGCAAAGGTGCAATTTTGGTCGATATAACAACTCATTAAAAGACTCATCAATGGAGGGGACAAGCGCATGGTACACCAATGGGTCCCATTGAGACCTGCGCTTTTCGGTTGAAGGTATAGGGATGGCTCGGTTGCTCCGTCCGTCCGACTGACAGACGACTGAAATTGTTGCAGTCTCGCATTACGAATATAAATACAAGTTTCTCAATACTATACACATAGATATTAAAAAAATCTGTTGGATATCACAACATTTGATCTTATGAACTTCTCGTTGACATATATTGATTTCCATTATTTGATTAACCAAAGAGATCGTCTGAATATGTTGAGAAAAATCAATGCATATACCGTGACTGTGTTGACTACATCCGTTGAGAAGAACCACACCCGTAGCTTTGTCCTAAACACAATGATCAGTAGAGTCAAGAACAAAGGCGTAATTGTTACCTCTGGAAAAACGATAAATAGATAATAAATTCTTGATCAAGGAAGAGACGGAAGAGGAAAGCCTTCATGAGTTACAGGTAGAAGTGACCCATTGTCAACAATAACAGAAGTATTACTTGAGGGAATAACATTAGAGTTGTCATGTAGAGAGGGCATCATATGCTAAGATGTGCGTGAGTCGAGACACCAAGATGTGTTGCCAACGTCTGCAACAAAGGCAGAAGAAAAGTGGTCAGAAAGACCATCAACAGTATATCTGAAATTCCCCCTCTCATGACAAGCTCGAGTCATGTGGTTGAAGCGATTGCAAATTTGACCAGGTCTAACAAAGGACTGGGTAGCATGGTGGTACAGTGCTCGAAGAGGAAGTAACTGGAGCATGGTAGGAACCACAATTGTAGAAGAGGAAGAACTATTGATGTTCGAAGACTTAGAAGAACAACAAGACTATACAATTAGGACTATAGTAGTAGAGGACGACGAAGTCGAAGGTTAGAAGGAAGTGATTAACTTATATTCCATAGCAAGTTCCTCAACAATGAAATCATTGAGATAGATCCAGACAAGGATCCATCGGTAGAGTGAAGAGAGTCCAAGATAGATTTTGCTTGAAGGAGACAGTAAGACATGGCTGTGTGAGATGACTTATTCAATGTGCATAGTTGGTCTTGAAGGAAGCACACATGGATACATGTAAGAGGAGAGAGATGCTTTCCCAAGGATTCCCATGCCTCCAACGTCGTCAAGCAAGGAAGGAGAATAATTTGGATTGTAACGATCCTCAAGTTACTATTCTAAAATCTAACTACATTTTTTTATTAATGACATTAACTCTAAAACTCAATTAAACAATAAACAATATAAATAAAGTACTATTAATTGAATTAAATTTAACTACTTGTTTATCCAGAATCATTGATGTGTGGTCTAGTGACTCCATCTTTACGTGCACTAATAGACTCCTACTCTTATCCTACACTTGTAAAAAAACATCAAACAAACACACATGAGTGACCATTGAAAAGTCACCCAATAGACATCTCACCTAAACATACATACACAACTTTAACATTTTTCCTAGATAGTGCAACACCACAATGGGGTAACACATAGTTGCAAACAACAAATCTTTTAAAAGAGTGTCTTTAAAACCGTTTTCTTTTATTTCTTTTCAAAACCATGTGTATGCTTTTTAAAACCTTTATACACACTTGAAATGGCTACACCAACCAAATAAAGTCTACAACTACAACAAAGTACCACACCAAACACAGAGCCTCTGCTCAAAACTGTACAAAAATCATCCCTTAAAAATTGACACAAATTCAAATCTCCAAAAAACCATAATGCCACTCACGAATGCAAACCACATAATGCTACACACGGGCGTAAGCAAAAAACAACGTCACTCACGAACGTGAGCAAAACAAGTCTCAACAAGCACTGGCTACAAGCAACTATTAGAGACAAAACCTTGAACCTACTACACTGCCATGAATAGTCGCAACCATTTGTTCCAAGTCGTATTGCCCAGCACCAAGTAACAGACACTAGCCACACACAGTTGTTGAAGACTCCTGCTTCTCTCAACTGCATTGCCGAGGTGAACTCTCCTGTGCAAGGATCCAACCGCTCTAGCTAACAAGTTTCATTTATCATATCATATTTTACACGTACGGGGAAATGTCCTTCCGACACCCCTTGGTGTCCAAGTACGTGAGGACTACAACCTCAGCTCCTGTAGACACCAGCACTAAGAGTAATCCAAGTCCTCTCCGAGTTTTGTAGTATCACCAATGTCACAATCTTTGTACCAAGACTATACGACGTATCATGTAGCTACCCAGAGGGTTCATACTCCTTAGGTTTGCTGTCATAATACATTAAGTCCCGTCATTAACCTAGGTTTTCGACACCTAGAACAACGGAGTGTTATACCTCCAAGTCCAATTGGCTCTTTGACCAGTGGATCTCAGCCTTGACCTCGTGAACAACAATCTAGGAATATCATACCTCCAAAATTCAACAAACACTTACCTTAGTCTCTTGGTCTCAAGACCTCAACCAGGAACATGGTCAACGTTCCCTAATCCCATCGACATGACCTTCTAATTCGTTAGTCTACCACAATCAGAAAGCACTGGATAACCTTTTTCAAAACTGTTGTAAAGCATATGCAATTCTTTGTCCAAAACTCTTTTGCGAAACCATTTCGAAAATATTTCAGATTATTTCTCAAAATGCCACAAAATACTATACTAAATACTGCACAGAAAAACTACAATGAAAACCACAAACTTTAAATCATTTTCTTTTCCCAAATCCTTTGGAAAAACACTTTCCAAGAACATCCATATTTTTCTAGAAACTTTGAAAATTATTTGAAATCCCAAAGAAGACAATAATTGACATCGTCAAGGTATAAAACTTATCCTGAAGATCCACATAGAAATCAAACAGTGGTCTTGAAGTCCCTAGTGACTTACAAGACCCGATACTAATATAAACTATACCTAAACAGTGCCACTGAATATCTAATTCAACACACTACACTAGAAACTTTTCAACTTCTAATCCTAGGGCCAAACATTAATTCTAAAGTCTTTATAAACAATTGAAAGGAAAACTTAATGTTTCTAGGTTATATAATCTTTTAAATTCAATTACAAACTACGAATAGTCTTACTAGTTCATTTTAAGCATTCTCTAAACTATTTTAATGATTATTTTAATCATTATTATGCCATGGTTGTCTACGAGGTTAATATGACCTTAGACATATTACAAATTATTAAAAACAAGACCCTAAGGGTTTAAATGTCATTTATATAAAACTTAAGGGTTGAAAGGTAATTTTTACAAAGTTTATGGACCAAACAGTAAATTTCACTGAACTCAGGGACTAAAAGGTAATTAGGTATAACACACACGGTCTAAAAAGCTAATATAAAGTTAAGGATAACTATCTAATCTTAGGGCTAAATATGAACTCTTAAGTCCATCTAAGTTATTTAGGAAAAGGACTAAGTATCTCTACGTCATATGGTTCTTTATACTATTCTACAAGTTAGTGGGATTTTGTATTTTCAAAACATTTCCTTATCATACACATCTACCAAACTAGGCATATGAACAAAATCAAACCAAGCATGTAAATATGAAATGGGCTCTTTACTAACTAGAGTTGGCTGCATTGCCAAGCCCAGGTGTGCCACCTTGGTGCGCTTGGATGGTGCACTAACCTAGGCTTTACATTCAATGTAAAAAACCAGTGAATATTGCTCACCTTGCAATGACCACTGCTTTCACCACATACCATGAAAAATTATATATAACTTACAGAAACGAAGATTTCCGAGTATACTTTCACATAGAATGAAAATCACTCAAATCCAACACCCATAACTTATGATATACAAGATTGAAGTAAGAAGACTCAAATAGGCTCAACAATGAAAACACCTTTAAAAATCCATTGAAATCCACTAAAAACTCACAAAAAGTTCACAGAATCCTCACTATGCATCCAAGACATCCTACACAACGTATTTTCAATAATCTTAAGCTTAAATAAAGGAAAAATACAAGGATAGGGCATGTACCTCTTCCTTTTTCTTCATTTCTTCCTCTCTCCTTCTTCCTTGTTCACTGTCTTTTCTTCTTCTCTTGTTTTTGCACGAGCCGGTCACCCCTTTCTGTACTTCTCCCTCTCTCTTTCCCCTTCTCACTCTTAGTTTCCTCTCCTTCCTTCTCCTTCCGCTCTTTTCATCTATCATTTTCTTTCTTTCTTTTCTTTCTCCCTTCCCTAGCTTCCTCTCGAGCCTTCATCCTTTCTTCTCCTTTTAAAGAGATGAAGAAACTCTAGTATTCATGACCAAGGCCATCGGTAATGAAATCAATCAGATCAGATTCAGGAATTGGATTTCTGGCAATAACCATTGCATTTGAGATGTTTTTAGCGTGAAGAAACTTCCCTAGTTACAGAATTGATCTCAGAGAGTCATTAGGTTAGGTGAGATGTTGAGAGAGGAGCGAACCATCTCTCTAAGAGGGACCAAGCTTGAAGAGAAGTAGTAGAAGAAAGTAAGATAGATTGAATAGATGGTGATACTGTGACCATGCCAACCCGAGGGTCCGGCGCGGAGTCGCTCTAGAGGGAGGAGATCACAGCCATGCCAAAATGGCGAAGGCGTAAGATAGGATAAAAGAAAAAAAAAGGAGTCGACACCTAGTCTTTTAAGGAAAAGACGAGGAATTAATGTCTGCTAACTAGAGGATGGGTAAGGATTCCTATTACGCACGATGAAGGTATTAGGCACCCTCGTACGCCCGAGAAATTCGATCTTTCTAGCCTAAATCGCTTGCTAAAGACTAGATGAATGCTTGCTAAGCCTAGATCATGCTCTGAACATGATAATATGAATTCCATGACAAGACTGGATGGATGTGCATGATGATATGCAAAAACTACGAAAAAATCCACATAAACTGATGAAATCGCAAAATACAACACGACAAAGGGAATCACATGAAATGACGAGGTTTTTAGTGCGAAAGGCTCATAAAACCACCCAGGCCCTAAGAAAATTAATAATGCAAACAACTTAGGTTAGCAAAATCATGAAAAACATTGCGGAAATCCAGGTGGAAAAATTGCAAAGAAGTCCATGAAAAACAGGCAAACTTGGACATGTGAAGTAATTCACATAAAATGAGGATGTTTTTGCAAAGATTGACTCAGAAAATCACACCAGTGTCAAAGGGACAGACCCAAATTATTAGAAGCACAGAAAACATCAAGGAGATCTGAATGAGAAAATTACAAAGAAACCCACATAAAATAGACAAACGATGTCATATAAAGAAAATCACATAAAATGACGGTGTTTTGGGACCGACTACTCAGGAAAACCATACTGATGTCAAAAAGATAGAAAGTGGGATCAACCCAAGTTCTTGGAATCATAAAAAGATTGTGAAAATCAAAAAGGAGAATTGTCCACAAATGGGCCAATGTGGGCCTTTCGATCAGTTTGTGTACGCTCTCGGGCGATAAAATCCAAATCAAATCAAAAAAAGTTCGAAATGTAGGATTAAAGCAAGTCAAATCGAATATCGAATGAGAAATTCTGAAAGCAAAGTGAACAAAGAAATCCCTGAAAGAAAGGCATGAGATGTGGGCTCGCTAAAAGGAGGAACGAATGCATAAATGTGATGAAAACTATATGAAATAGATAAATAAGTGCCTAAATGCTTAAAAAGTGCTAAAAGATGACTTGGACAATGATTAGGTAAGGCTGAGTGCGAAAACTAAAATGCATGCACACGAATTAGAGACATAGGGGCAATTTGGTCATTCTCATGGCCAGATGTGATAAATGCAAGTATGGGGATGATGCATGATCTAAGTTATGTCAAAATGTGTGTCAAAAATCCAGAAAATGTTATTTGTGAGAAAAATGTGAAAAAGGATAAGATCTTAAAATCATGAAATGATGTAAATACAATAAAGAACAAACACGAGGA
>JAMKQA010005160.1:0-17518 GCA_024699735.1 Posidonia australis | reverse complement strand
AATCCAACCCCACATGGATAGGATTGGTTCGATTTTTAAGTCAACTCATCATGTACACCCTAATTAATAGAATAATCATACCAATATTCAAAATAATCAATATCAACAAACATATACATAAAGCAAGAAGAACATTATAAATAGGATGTAAGAAACTTATCATATTGTATTGTTCTCTCAAGAACTTGCTTTAGAAAAAAACTTTGCTTCACACTTCTATACGTTTGAGTTACTACACTTTTCTCTTGAAATAAAACAATCTTACATGATCCAAAACGCACCTAAATATGTTCACAGACATCGGCTAGTACATAAGACTTTATAGATTGGATAGGAATCACGTAGCACTCACATGTCCAATACAATAAGTTGACTTTTTTAAATACTTGTTCTAGAATTTCAAAGTAATAGATGATGTGAACATATTTTTCTATGTAACATGAGACTAAATAAGAAATGTGTACGAGGAATCCTAGATAGTCCTCTAATATTTTGCACAATTATTCATTCCAAAATTTTAATTTTTCTCTAGTGTTTAGACCTTACATGCTCTAATCCTCTAAGTTTCATTCCACACCAAAGTTCCACTGAATCGGTTACCAAGGGTACCATAAAATGTGTAATCTTTCCTCTCTTCAGTTAAATCCAGACATGAAAGCAAGTTTCTGTTTATAAGAACAAGAACAATATGCTTCAAGATGTCATAGTTGGGATTTTGAATAAAACGACTTTTAGTATTGATTGATGATTCCACTACTCTTTGGTCTCCCTCATCGATAAATAATTTGGTTTTTTTAAAAGTCTTTGTTTAATATTGGTGAACTCAAAAACGGGAAAAGCAGAATAACTCAAAATATAAAAATAATTAACATAGTAGAATCTACATATGAATGTTTTCCTTTTTTTATTATTATTTAAACTATGAAATGTTGGGACTGACCCCAACAACGACAACATGAGGATTCAAACGTTAGTTAGTGTAAGTTGTGTTACGGCATAAACATGGTCAACTGCTCTATTGGAGTTGGTTAATCTACATACGGATGTGTACGAAAGTCCTCTACCAATCAAATTTGGTAATGCAAGTCTTATCATAATAGAAGAAGAAGACACCCGTTGCTTGTTGCCTAATCGAACCACGGGCTAGGGCCCATGGGCCAATCGAACCATTTACGAATAAGTCCTACCCCATATTTCCCCAGAAGGCGGCAGCGGCAACAGGAACGCCCTTTACCCCTTCCGCACCAGGGAAACCCCGATGTAACGGTCTCCTCCCCCTAAAGGCTAAAACCCTCCTCTTCCCTCAAAATCCATTCTTCCTCGTCTTCTTCGTCGAGTTCCGCAAGATGGGCGTGGGCGGGAACTTCTGGGATCTGCTGAAACCCTACGCTCGCCACGAGGGGATTGACTTCCTCAGGGACAAGAAGGTGGCGGTCGACCTCTCCTTCTGGATCGTCCAGCACGAGACCGCCACTAGAAACTCCGGCCGCGCCAAGAAACCCCACATCCGCATCACCTTCTTCCGCACGATCAACCTCTTCGCCAAAGTACGCACGCCCGGCTCCCCTTTTTTCCCTCCCTTGTTTTTTTCGCTTCTTTTGATTTGGTTGGAGTGCTGTTGAGCAATTGGTTATTCGTGCAGATGGGGGCGTACCCCGTGTTCGTGGTGGACGGGGAGGCGTCGCCGCTGAAGTCGAGGGCGAGGATGGAGAGGTTCTGTCGGGCCAATGGGATTGAACTGGCGGGCTTTGCTGCTGGGTGTCGGAAGTCGGAGGAGGGTGGTGGTGTTGTACAGAGGAACGCGGCTTTCAGAAAATGCGTCGATGAGTGTGTGGTGAGTGGATTCTCGCTTGCGTTATTACCCACATTTAGTTTGTTGTTTGGTTGGGTGCGTTAGGAGTGTCGGATAGGATTGGGAGTTTCTAAAGAGAAGTTGATTTAGTTCTGAGGGTTGTTTCATGGTCGTTTTTCGGAAGTGGAGTAGGAGAATTCTAGAGGTAGGACTGTGGAGCCGTTGGAAGGGGATACTACTATTTACTTGCTCACAGATAAATTGTTGCAATCTACCACTTGTTTTGAACATTCTTGGGTTCTGCTCTATCACCCTTTCCAATATCATTACAGCAATGATAATTACAGATGTCCTGCATAGTCCATACTTAGTTGCACTATGTTTTCTTTTAAGTGTGAGGATTTTTAAATGTGCTTTATTTCATTCATTCTTTATTTCATCATATATTTTTATGCATTACTCCACTCGCATATGTAGGAGCTACTTGAACTTCTAGGAATGCCAATTTTAAGAGCAAGAGGGGAGGCTGAAGCTCTTTGTGCACAACTAAATAGTGAAGGTCATGTGGATGCTTGCATTACGGCAGACAGTGATGCTTTATTGTTTGGAGCCAAATGTGTGATAAAATCTCTAGAATCCAACTCAAAGGTACTTTTTAGTTTTTGCAAACTCTTTTAGAGACAAATATGAATTGATGGTATAGCCAAAAGTGCATCATGTTCAGGTTTCTATGGCAACTACTTTGGCATATAGACATGATACTGAGAGATTTCTAGTCTTTGGTCTGACATTTGTCCAATTGGCGAATTGATTAGATCAACTGCCTATTTGATTAGCTGATTGAGCTGGCCAATCAGACATATAATCGTTGATAAGTGCCTCAAATGAATGAACACTGACTACCAACCTTTCTGAAAGCTGTGCATTACATTTACTGAAAAGTATATTATCATATAAGAGTATCTGCAAAAATATTCTTTGCCTCAAGTTGTTAAGATTATACTCAGTGGCACACTTTGAATTAAACGTCGGTTTTGTGTCGGACTTCGGTCCGACAAAAATAAGAAATGTGTTGGATGTCGGTGGAAACGCGGTAAATTTACGGAAGTCCATGGAAATGGTTAAAAAAACTTTGAATTTTGATTTGAAACTCTTGGATAAGCTAAAGTAAGCAATAATCTATATTTTAGACTATTTAGATCAACTTCTTCAATATGTATCACATGAAAATACAGTAGATAGACCTAATAAAAATATCCTGAAATATATATAATACATAAAAAATGCTTAATAAATGTTTATAAAAAAAAGACTGAAAAAAGTTACCTTATATATGCTTAATACCATGAAGAATGCCTTGGGTTATCGAAATATTCTTCTTGTACATCAGTCATTTTGTGTTCTCGATGAATTTATTGTCGAATTTGAGACACCTTCCAGAACACGTAGTTGTTCCAAGACATATAATTATAATATGTGTGATATTCATTGATGAAGTAGTGGTATCGTAATATTGGCAGTTGTATTAGAAATCCTATTGGTCGATATTGAGGAATTATATATACTGGTTGAGGCTGTTGAGGGATATAAGAATGACTTTTTGGTCGTTCAGGTGGTTGCTCTTCATATTGTGTGGAAGGAGGTGCATAATGAAATAATGGATCCATATTCCATCCAGTTTGTTCACTTAGAACATAAGAAGATGTAGTTCTTGTCGAATCGCTTTGAGTGCTATAGTTTGTTTACCCGAACAGTACCATTACCTCCATAAGAATTATAATCATAAGGATCTTTAGGATCATGAATACTCAAAGAGTCAAGTGAGTCTAACAAAGATCTTCTTGTATGACTGCTCCAAGAATCTTCATCTAGTTGTTGATCACGACGACCTCGTTGTTGACAATGAATTTCTGGTTGGCCTCCATGATCCTCATCTTGTATAGCATGTGTGAAGACATTCTCCCCTGTAAATGGGCTAAGTGGTCTTTGTGTTTTTCTCTATTTTTGTGGCTCTTTTGTTGTAGGTGGGGTTACATCTCTAATGCCACCATCATCGTCGTCTGGTGGTTGTGTGCCATCATCATCATTTGTGCTACTGTCACCCCTTAAGTCTAGAGTATGTCCATGAGAGTGTCTTGATGAGCTCATATATTTCTTTACATTGATGTTTATTTTACTAGCAATTCTAGAAGATGGTCCACCTTGTTCTTCATTTAGAATTGGTTCTCAATTTTCTTGCAATTACTGAAGTATGAGATCATCATCTTCGTCCTCGTTATAAATATATGCAAGATTTATTGGATCCATATAATCTTTTTCTTCTTCCTCTTTAATATGTTTTATTCTTAGTCGCATGTTATAATGTACAAATACCAAGTCATTCAACCTTGCAATGTCTAATTTGTTTTTTCTTTTTGTATGAATAAGGTTGAATGTACTCCAATTTCGTTCACAACTAGATGTTGTTGTCGTTTGAGATAAAACCTTTATAGTAATATTTTTCAGATTTGGAGCATCTTTTCTATTTAACATCCATCATTTAATAAATATGATATTTATTTATTAACTATATTATAGAATAATATTATGAAATAAAAGAAATGATATTAAAAATATTACTTGGAGTCATTATGTCACGAGAACGTATCATATGAGGCCCTTCAAATGACATAAGTTTATATCGAAAGTACGTCATTTCATTGAGAGTTTGTACTTGGACATTGACATTAGGCTCTAATTTTTTAACCATTTCTTTAACAAATGCTAATAAATCAGTACGACTACCAAGTTGATGACTGTATTGAAATCGTGGATTCAAATAATATGTTACATTAACAAAAAAAAACTTATTTAATAAATAATTTTGTAATAGATGAAATATAATGATGAAAAATATGAATGTACATGTTAAAATGCTTACCAACTTCATGTAGGGGATGAAGAAACATGTTAGATCATCTGTCATATATAATTTTGAGATATGTTTTAGATGATTTGTATGATGCATCAGCCACAACATCTTTCATAAATCTTATAGTCTCATGTAAGAAACCCATGGTAGACTTTTTATCACCATCCACCAATCGAAGGACCTTTGAAACTAGTGTTATAATATGTACAATCTTTCGATTATTCTTTCAAAAATGTACATTATTTATAATTGAATTTACTCTCCTACCAATTGGACTTTCACTCTCATGGTATTGATACTACTGTGGCTAATTGAACATATACTTCAGTCAATTTCTTCGATCAATCATACTTTGGAGAGTAATATAATTTATTGCAAATCTAGTGACTCCTGGACGAATCAAATCACCACCGCAACACTCAGGTGACTTCATTAAAGTTAGTAAAAATGAGTGGTTGTAAATGAAATTTGTTATAATCTTTGCATCTCTTATTGTCTTCTCCACTAACTTTGTCTTCCCAAAGTCTTTAAGTATTAGATCAATATAATGAGCTGCACATGGTGTTCAATATATGTTATACATTCTCATAATTCTAATGTCAGTCTTTTTAAAGTTATTTCCATTATCAGTCACAATCTGCACCACGTTTGTTACTTCTACTTATTTAATGATTTCTTCCATTTGTTTGTATATATATTTGTAATATCTGATAACATCAGAAGCATCAATGGATTTCAAGAAAATTGTACGACCATTACAATAAACCATAAAGTTGATAATCTGTTTCCTTATGGTATTTGTCCAACCATCACACATGATAGTCACCCCATAGGTTGGTCATTGACGTTTCAAACCATTAATGTAGGTTTGTAATTCTTCCTTCTCTACTTTAAGGTACTTGTTCATAATCTCATGTTCAGTTGGTGCTTTTATTTTCGTACCTTCTTTTGTTGCAACATTAAGTATATACTGCAGATAAGGTCCTTTCGCTGTTTTTGTAGGGATAGCATTGAAGAACATATATTTTGCTACAGCTTGAGCGACTTTTTCTCTGACATTTCCAAACATGTCTTTGATTGTTTTCTGCTTTGAGGCTTCTTTTCTAACTGTAGCTACATTTGGATTGTTGTATCTTTGATTATATGTTGTGAACATTCCAATAATGCCTTTAACTTTATCTTTTGTGTCATGCCACTGCCACTGCCACTTCCCTTGTAAGTTCGGGTATTACCTGTCCTATGAAATCTTTCAATTTGCTCTTTATACCATTCTTCATTTCTAAACTCTATCATTGATCTTTTATACATTTCTCTTTCCCTTAAAGTGTTACAGTTTACAGGATAAACCATATAATTATCTGAATCCAATATGAAAATAGCACCAGAAGTATTTTCATTGAAGAGAATCTTGTTGAACATTTCTTCCCTTCTCCTTTTGTCACTTTTCTTTACTTTAGTGTCTTTTAATAATTCTCTTATTTGAGCAGAAACTACAGATGGACACGATTTACACCTAGCTACATTAATATATCCACCAGTAAGGTATTATTTTAATCTTATTATTCCTTCATTCTTCATTTGCTTGTCACAATATTTACATTGTGTTTTTTGTCTATTAATATCAATAGGATATCCATGCAACTAACCTGAATCATCTGATTTAGCTGCTTAAACATCACTACGACCTCCACTACTTTCAGATTCTGAGGAATTTAACTTTATGAATGTTGAAAATTAATGATAGTTGTCATTAATTTAATGAAATATTGCATTCAAATATTTTCTGATTTTTTACATGTTATAGTGGTTTCTACAATTATTCTTGATTTTTTTTCATATTTTCTTGATTTTTAAATAATTATGAAATATTTTGATTTTTTAAATAATTATAAAGAATTACTAATTTATATAATTATATATCAAATTATTAACATTAAGATTCAAAATAATAAAATAAACTTGAAAAAAACCTTAGATCTATGCAATATTATGGTAGATCTAATTAAAATCTAAGTTTATACTTTATATCTAAGATTGCATGTGAACTTAAAAAAAAGGAGTTTAAATGAGAGTTGTTTTAAACAATACAATCTTGTGGTTGTAGTATAACATGAAAGTGGTATAACAATACTAAAGTAGTAATATTAAGCATGGGATAAGTATTAATTAAAGATAATAAAATTAAATCAACAAATGAAATCACAAAAGTCTTCCAAATTGTAAATCACGCAGAAAGTCTTGAAATTACATGCAAGAAATATACTAAGTATAATTACTTCTAATTTTTACAATCATTCTTGATGTTCTTTAAATTTTCCTGATTTTTAAATAAATTATGAAATATTCTTATTTTAAAAAATTATTAAAATTTATTGATTTTATAGAGTCATTATGTTAGATATATTATTTATGTAATGAATTGAAATATTATTAGGTTAATCCTTTATTTTTTAATCACTTACAAAATAAATATGAGAATATCTTAAGTAAAAGAAAAGATTTACTCCATGACAAAGGCTAAAAAAAAAGGAGAAAATGATGACTATTGTTAATGCTTCATATATATTTTGTTGGAACTTGAAAGATAGTAAAACAACAAAAGCAAGAAACCACTTTTGCTTCTCTTAGCCCAAGTAGCCTAGGTGGCCCACCTGGTTCTGATGGCTAGGTTTCCCACTTTCCCCTTGCACTCGAAGACCGACAAAAAGGGGGATGGCGAAGGAACGATGGACCTGGTTGGAGCCTTGGAGATCAGAGAAGACGACGACGCAGGGCGACGAACGGCGAATGTGAGAACCGGAGAAGGCGTTGGATGGCGAAAGTGGACTGGTGGAAGACGTTGGATTGGTGGACGGCGGACGATGCTAGAGGCTGGACGACGGATGACACTGGACTGCGGGAGAAGCTTGTGGATGACGATGTTAGACGACGACGGACCGTTGGAGAAGTTTGAGGAGAGGAGGAAAGGAGATAGGAGAAGGCATTGTTGGGGTGTTGATAGACGAAAGAATCCCGTGGTTTTTAAAGCTGTGTCGTGTGTCGTGTTGTGGGGAAGGCGTGATAGGAGAAGACATGAGATAAGTCGCGACATGCCTTCGAATGTCGTTTCTCTACTTTCACCTATCGATACATGTCGGCGAAATTTCGCCAACACGGATCGAAATTTGACACCATGGTGGTACATCTAACAATCTCTCAAATTATTGAGTGTCGGAAAGTGTCTTTGTGTGATTTGATATGGGATTCTGAAACATGTTGACACCCTTTTGTTAAATTTTTTTGATGGATATACTATGAAGAAACGTTCTCTTATTTGTGTAATAGTTTGTCACAAATAAGGAAAACTATATTTCCATTGTGATAACTTCGTTTTTAAGAAGGTTCTGCACACAAATAATGATACACCTACATGAAACCTTCAGTATGTTACTTGTGAATGTTATTATCCTGTCATTAATATACTTGTGCATTTACCATGTTTTGTAATTCTCATAATGAATTTCCTGAAAACTAGAATTGGTTCTCTTGTTTCTTATGTTTTTGCACTGATTGAATGGTTACTGGATTTTCTATTACTTATAGCAAGCATGAGCCTAAATTTGTATGCAGGAACCTTTTGAATGCTACAACATGTCAGATATCGAAGCTGGTCTTGGGTTGAAAAGGAAACAGTTGATTGCAATCTCTTTATTGGTTGGTAACGATCATAATTTGCATGGAGTTTCTGGCATTGGTGTGGATACAGCTGTACGCTTTGTTCGGCTTTTTAATGAGGATGAGGTTTTGAATAGGTATTCTTCTTATAAAGATGAAAGTTAGACCATGCATTTTCTTTGTAGAGATTTTATGCATCTGTAATAAGCTTATGGAATTTCAATTATTATCATTGTGCAGGTTATGTGATTTTGGAAAAGAATCTTCCATGAAAGTCTGTACTACTTCCTGCAAGGGTTCAGTGCATAAAAAATCACCTCATTGTTCAAATTGTGGTCACCCTGGTGCCAGGAAGACTCACATGAAAATAGCTTGTGATTCCTGTCTTACTTATGGTAAGCAAAATTGCATTACAAAGCCAGCTGGGTTCAAATGTGACTGCCTTGCCTGTGATAAGGTGCTATATTCTTCAGCTTTATCTTATGGATTATTCATGTAATATGCATCATTTCTTAAAATTAGTCATACTATCCTTTGGTAACTTTTTCTTATAAACAAGGATGTCCTGATTTTGAAAATTGGAGGGTTTTTTTTTTCCGCTGAGAAGGTTTTCTGGAATAATTATCATCTGCTTCAAAAAAGTAGTCGTATTATTTTCAAACTTTCAGCCTGAAAGCTTCATTTGCATTGTTTTGATATTACTGTTCAATGCCATTCTTACCCACAAGCGTTGGCCTTCATATTTTGATTTAGGATCTGTTTGGAATCTCCTAAATATAGAAGTCATATTCTAAGTTTTTTGCAGAAGTTGGTTCTTAAGAGTTTACAGTAGAAGTTAAATTGTAGGTGATTTCTAAAAATCTTGTTTGGTAAATAAATGTTCATTGGTAGAAGTTAGATTCTACCAAGATGTATATTACATATTTACCCTGCCTTTACATAAAGGTCATAAATATTAATGGATAATAAAGTCATTTCACATCCTATTTATTCTGTTTCTAGCAGAAGCTCTTTCATATCATTTTCTGCAAAACCATGAATTTATACATGGTTTTTCTAATCCATAAGCTGTGACTTCTGTGAGTAGTTAGACCCTGTTTAGAATCTCGTTTATGTGATTTTTCATGATTTGTCAGAAATTGATCACCCAGAAGTCATCCAGAAGTGGTTTCAAATGGGATCTGTTTGATACCTAACTAATTATCTGGCCTTTGTTACCACAGGATCGCAGAAGTAAGGAACTACTGAAACATGAAAGTTGGCAAGTCAAGGTCTGCCAAAAAATTTCTAATCAGCAGAATTTCCCAAACACAGAGATAATTGATATGTATTTAAGCAACAGCAATGAGGCTTACAATGGTAAGATAGTACAGGTAGCATAATATGTAATTATTCACTAAGGTTTATTTGTGCATACACTTTGATGTTAAAGAAGTAATTTGTGTTAGTATTTGAGAGTTCTATATTGCTTCATTTTGTATCAGTAGTCTAAATTAATTATATTATATTGGGCTAATTACAATTGCACTTGATGTTAAAAATACACTATGAAAATTCAAAACTTTTCGTCTCAATCTGCCAATACTATTTAAAGAATAGAAGGGAAGTGGATTTGACATATTGTAGTTGCATTTGTCTTCCTACTTATAGATAAAACAGTATATACTTGGGCTACTTAAAAAAACCGATTGGTGGCTGACTATCCTTATTTGTGGATTCCATATGTGCTCAATACTCACGATTGTGATTGTGGTGGTAGGAATAAAATTCGGCCTGAGTGAGAGCCAGAGTTTTAATTGGATACATGTGGGACCCACTACTAGGAGCGGTTTGTTTACAGTGGGACCTTTTGAATCTATTCCATTTTTTAATTAACAAATTTATCTGGATTCTGCTACATAGCGTACAGTGGGATAGGCAAGCACGGATCACACTCTTTGGTTCTTGTGCTGCCTTGGTTTATTTATAGTTAGGTATTAATCATGAAATCACTGAATATCCAATTTTGTTGTTATGAATAAACCTGACTCTCTCTTTTTCGAATGTTGTTTGTCCAGTAGGTATGAATAGTTTTTCTAATGTAGGTTTGAACTGCTGCAGAAATTGATGTGTCTCTCCTTTCATGGAAAAAACCACAAGTTGATGCTTTAACGGATTTTCTAGCATTTTATCAAAATTGGGAACCATCTTACACGCGTCAGAGGACTCTCCCAATGTTATCGACTATATTATTAAGACAAATGACCTCAGATCCGAAGGAAGATCTACTGTTATTGGGGCAATATGAGTTCCACTCCATTCATCGGGTTAAAATACGATATAAGTGCCCTTTTTACATGGTGAAATGGAAACGGGCCATCCGCACGACAACTATTTCAGTTGATGATACATCTTATGAACAATCTGATCCATTGCAAGCAGAGGCATGTGAGACTAGTGAATCCACTGCACTTTTGGATGTTGAGCCAGATGTTCCTGAGATACTTATTGACGAAGGATCAAGTTTTCTTGTTACTGATGAAAATATGGGACTTGTTAAGGCTGCATTTCCCAATGAAGTGAACAGATTCTTGCGTGAAAAGGTCGGTTACGGTTTTATTTTTACTCTTTAATGTGCGTTTTCTTCTCTCTGACCGGTGTTTGAAGTAATTATTTGTGCCATGTAACCATCCAAACTTCTCGTGATTGGACTTGGCACTTTGAATGTGGTTTATAAACACGAGAAACTTTGTTACCGTTTTAAGGTCTTTCCGAAGAAAGGTTTCTTTGTAACTTTTGTACTATAACTGAAGTCTTACTTTCTTGATTCACGAAAACTTTGCAGGAACTAAAAGAATCAAACTCAAAACGAAGGAAATCAAATGGTGCCGATAAACTGTTGGATACCACAAAATCTACTGGCGTCCAGCTCAGCATCACCCAGTTTTACCGCTCAAGCAAAAGTCTCATTCCAGCAAATCTAGATGAAGATCCATTGAAGTCAACCAAGCTAGAGAATTCCGGAAAGAGAGGTACGACGGTGTTGGATCTGGATGGGGGTTGCTCCAAACAAGTCAGGAGGCGTCTTTTCTTTGATTAAGCTTTCATCATTGGTACATACACCTTCTCGTCTTCCTGTGTGCTGCCGTAAACAGCAATCACGGGTGCAGACCTAACAACCTCAATCTAACCAAAGGTGTAGAGTCTTTCCCCTCTGTATCATGCCATGGATGTTGCACTTTTTGGTCATCAACGGATATAGTGCATGAATCTGCCGTCTTGCTTGTTGTCGTACACTGCCTCTATCATAAAATATGCTTTGTATGGCTGTATTTGGCGACAGGTTCTATATATCGTTTTCTATTATACTATGTAAATGGCCTCTCTCTCTCTCTCTCTGTGTCTCTGTGTAACATCCTGGGACTACGGATCACTGCTACTGTTTTGTATCCATAAGACTTGCTGTAATGACATAGTTGTAACAAAGATCAATTCTCCAAATATCTGGATAAGAAAGTTCCTAAAGTGGTATCTGATGTTGAAAATAAGTGTTAGCTGTCGTGATGTGACACTTGATTAGACAATGGAACTTTTGGTTTTTAAGTAAGTTTGACAATGGAACTTTCCATGTCACTGCAGGAGCAGCAAAAGAAAGAGAAAAAAAATGGGGAAAAAGTGGAAGCCAAGTGGAACACGACAGCTGGGCAAAAACGCGTACGACATTACAGCTACGAAAGCAATTCGGCGGATTTGTTTGTAGTTATCGGGTCAGTTTTTTTTTTTGGTTATAGGTATAATATGACGTGTAAATATTAATACATCATTAATTTTTAAGTGAGAAAAAATCATGTCAAGTGAGTTTCAAACAGCCGTGCGACACGAGCACACCCATACTAGTCGTAAAGACCGTCTTTTTTGTGTGTTCTACTTCTACTTCTACAGCAGCACCTTATCTTCGTTAATGCCATTCGCGGGTACACCAAGTGTCTTTCCCTTTGACCCCTTGTGACGGCCATAACCGTGTTCTACAGCAGCACGTTATTAAAGACTCTTGTTTGACTATTTCCAACAAGAGTGTGCCTCTCCCAAGCTTCTAGTGACAAATTCAATCAACTAGTACGACTCAAACACGTTTGTTATATTTGATTACCTACATGAGCCTATATACATAAATTCTTTAAAAGACATCGATCAGACGTTTATTATATTAATTTTTAAGAAAGACAAGGTTGAATGCATCTCGAACTTTAGGATGATTAGTCAATTAAATAGTAATTACAAAATCATTGTTAAGTGTCTTACTAACAGGTTTTGTCTTATTTCTAAATTCCTTGATTGATAATAATTAGAGTGTCTTCCTACCGGGTAGAAGTATCTTTGACTGTTTCTTGGTGGTCCAAGAAATAATTCATTACTTGCATCAATCTGGAATGCTTAGTATCGTATTTAAATTAGACTTTGAGAAGACTTTTAATAATCTAAATTGGGAATTTTTATTCTTAGGAGTCTTGGATGTAAAGATAAATGGTTGTCTTAGATAAAAATGTGTATTAGTACGGTTAAATACTTCGTTTTAGCAGATGGTTTTTGGAAAGGTTTCTTTAAAGTATCAAATGGACTTAAGCAGGATGATCCACTCTCACCTTTTCTTTTTATTGTTACTACTTATGTGTTGAATAGAATGCTAGCACTTTGGTTCTAAAACAATCTAATTTCTAGAATTAAATTTCCTAGAGTAGGACCAAGTATTTTAAATATCTAATATGTTGATGGTATAATCTTATTTTTGTCTCCAACGGATGATTGTTTGATTAATGTTAAAAGAATATTGGGTTGTTTCCAAGCATATTCTGGACTTAGGATTAATTTTCACAAATCATCCATTTCTAGTATCAGTATTTTTCAGGATATAATTGAAAGATATTGTGATATTCTGGGATGTAAGTCGGAGTCTCTACCTATTGAATACCTTGGACTCCCTTTACATCACGGGGGAGCCTCATATAATGATTGGACTCCATTGTTAGACAAAGTAACATCTAGACTTGCTGCTTGGAAGGCAAAGTTTCTATCAATTTGGGGTAGATTAATATTGGTTAACTTTGTACTATCTTCTATTCCCACTTTTTGTATCCATTTTACATTTATCGGCCAAAGTGGAGAAAGAGATTGACTATATCAAGCGCAGGTTCCAGTAGAATGTTTCTTCCAACACAAAAAAAAGGTCTTCACCTTGCTAAGTGGCAAAATCTTTGCAGACTTAAAGAAAATGATGACTGAGGTATTATTAATATTTGCAGCTTTAACTTTGCTTTAAAATATAAATTACTTTGACAATTTTTAGTGGACAATTCTAATTGCAAATGGCCAAATCTTATCAAAGCTAGATACTTTTTTTGATAAGGTAGGATCCTTATTAAATACTGGATCTACTAAATGTTCTTCCTGTGGCATGAACTTAAAAAGTGTTTTCCCATATTTAATACCTTTACAAAACTCTTGGTGCATAATGAAAAAAATACGTTATTCTGGAAAAATAAGTGGGTTGATAATATATCTTTAAAGAATGCTTTGTCTGAACTTTATTTGCTACCTAATATAAAAATGGGAACTAATCAAAAAGTTTATAGAAAGTTTCATTCTGATTTTAATGTCCTGTTCAGTAACCCACTTAGCACTACTTCTGATTTTGGATGATTATAAACTCAAATGAATTTGTTTTCATATATTCTTTAGAGTTTAAATCTCAATGATGAAATTGATATTTTGAGCTGGATTGTATCTTCAGATAATGTTTTCTTTGTTAAAAGTTGTTATTCTATTTTTATTAATGGTGGAGTTCGAATTCCTCTAATGAATGGTATTTGGAAATGTTGGGCCTCTTTAAAAATTAAGGTTTTTTGATGACTAGTTATTCAAGACAAAATTCTTTCACAGGTTAACTTTAAAAAAAAGAGATGGCTGGGACCTTTATCTTTTGTCTCTTGTGGATATAGCTGTGAATCCTCTAATAATATTTTACTCCATTATCCTCTAGCGTTGGACATATGGAGTTTTTTCCTGGGTAATCCATTTTGTCTATCCAACATCTCTATTGTAGATGTATTATCTCTCTTTACTCTTGATAAACGTAATTCTTCTAAGAAGGGTTAGAACATGCTCATTTTGGTCATTTTTTGGACTATTTAGTTGGAAAGAAACAACAGAATATTTAGGAATTTATTTAGGCCAGTTAATTATATTTTTTTCAATATAATTTCACTTATTGAAGGTTAAGTGACTGAGGGATTTTCAAAGTCCATAGAGCTTATGTAACATGATTGGGATCAACATCATGCGGTAAATACTACACAGGTTATTGCTTCATCAATTGGATTATCTTTGTCTGGATCCTCTCCTCGTGTCTCTATTGATCCTAGCCAATCTAGCAATGTTGTTGCCTACGATCTTCTTCATCTAGAAACATGATCTTATGAGTTGTAGGTGTAATTCATTTTTAGAAACTTTCGATTATGTTGTGATTTTTGACTTTTAATTTATCAGATTGCAATTTATTGGATTGATTTGCCATTTTTTGGATTTAGATTTGGTAATGTGTATCTCGATATGTAATATTTTCTATACTTTGTGGTAGTTTTCATAACGAAATGATTTTATTATATATAATTACTATTGTTTGCAAAAAAATAAGAAAACAAGACTATGGCAGGGCCCACACATGCTGACCTATCATGTTTCGAACGTATCTTTGGATAAAAATTCATGGACGGCAGCAACTTACATTTGAAGTGAAGGTCGTCGGATTGGGGCTCCAGCGAGGTGGAGAATTCTAGGAAACAAGGTATATTTTTCGATGATCTTTTCCCTTTGTTTTCCTGTCTATTTATAGGAGAGCTACAACACCTCCACCACCCTTCACCCCCAGTAACGACTCCTCCTCATTAACGCTGGCCATTAACTCCGGCGAATCAATGCCATTAAACCAAGGAGGAAACGGTCGTCTGTTTCCTCCTTTGACCACACTGACTGTAACGGTGGTCTTCATGACCACTAGTCAACATCTCCCATTTGGTGCTGAAGACCACTCACAAGTTCTATACAAAGAGATGTTAATCTTCCACTTCCACTATTCGTGAAGTGTATAACTTCAATTTTCAATCCCACTATTCATGAAAATGTTCTTTATTTCCACTTTCACTATTCGTGAAGTGTATAATTTCAATTTTTCACTCCCACTATTCATGAGAAGGTTCTTCATTTCCACTATCTATGGAAATGTTCCTTAATCCCATTAAGTTAATAAACTTAATGAATTTTTCTGCTGTAATTCCTTTTGTCATAGGATCAGTAATCATATCTGATGTGGATATGTAACTCAGTTTTATTTCTCCACTTTTCACAATATCACGAATATAGTGGTAATGTATATCAATGTGTTGTCCTCTTGTTGTATTTACACCACTATGTACAAGACTTATTGCCGCTTGGTTATCACAATACATTTCTATTGGACCATTTATCAAGTTGAGATTTAAGTCATTTATAAATCTCATGATCCAAACAGCATGTGATGCAACTGCATTACAGGCAACATATTCAGCTTCCTGTGTGTATTTCGCTACACATCCTCGCTTTTTTCTTCTCCAAGATACAACTACACCTCCAAAGATGAATACATGTCCCGAAGTGGACTTTCCATCATCTTTGTTGCCACCCAGATCAGCATCTGTATAACCAAGCAATTCAAGCTCATCTGCTTGATAAGTCAACTTATGATGCAGAGTTCCTTTCACATACTTCATTATTCTTTTTACAGCTTCCCAATGTTTTGTTCTGGGATTACTTTGATACCTGCTGACAGTACTTACAACATATGCTAAGTCTGGTCGTGTACACAACATAGCGTATATCAAACTTCCAATCACTTGGGCATAAGGTGCTCTTAACTGTTCTTTCCCCTTTCCAGGACATTGATTCTTATTTAATCTTTTCCCAAAAACATTTGGTGTAGAGGCTAAGGATTAATTCTCCATTCCAAACCATTTCAGCATTGTACGTAGGTATCTTTCCTGAGTTATACTCAATATTCCAGATCTCCGATTTCTAAGGATCTGTATTCCAAGTACATAAGATGCTTCTCCCATGTCCGTCATCTCAAACCTTTTGCTAAGTTATTCTTCCTTTGTGTTGTTCAACATGTCAGTATCATTTCGAGCAAGTAAAATATCATCCACATCGAAGGATAATATAATAAACTTACTCTCACTTTTTCTGACATATACACAATAGTCTAATCTGTTCGAAACAAGTCCCATATGGACAATCACATCATGAAACTTATGATACCATTGTCTAGAAGCTTGTTTCAAACCATATATTGACTTATTTAATTTGCACACTTTGTCTTCATGTCATTTTACCTGATATCTCTCAAGTTGTGACATGTAAATTTCTTCCTGCAAATCACTATTTAGAAATGCAGTCTTTACATCCATTTGATGTAATTCTAAATCCAAATGTGCAACGATAGCCAATATAATCCTTATAGATGCGAACTTAGCTACCGAAGAATATATTTCTTGATAATCAATTCCCGGTTTTTGTGTATAACCTTTAGCAACTAACCGGGCCTTATACTTATCAATAGACCTATCAACCTTTAGCTTTTTCCTAAATATCCATTTGTATCCTATGGCCTTTCTCTCAATAGGTAAATCACATAATTGCCAAACATTATTCTTTTCCATTGAATCAATTTCATCATTCACGACCTCAAGCCATAAATCTTTTTCCTTTGATTCAATAGCATCTTTGTATTTCATGAGTTCCATGTGATTTTCCTCTATATGTGCTATTAAGTAAGAAGACTCACAAGAATACAAATGATAGTCATTCATCCAAGCAGGTTGAGTCCTTATTCTTTTGCTGCTAATAGACTCTACCGGTTCAATTCCATTTTGAGTGTGTTCATATTGATCTATTATTCTATCATTTCCATTTACAAGCTCATTTTGGTTTTTCATAGGTTTATTTACATTTTCCATATTTTATTTCCCCTCAATCATAGGGTCATGTTCCGGGATTTCATTGAAATAATTATCTCCCACTACAAGTAGTGGTTCTATTTCATTTTCATTTTCTTCCTTTTCTTTTAAATTTTCAAGAAAAGTTGCATCCCTATA
>JAMKQA010005159.1:0-17395 GCA_024699735.1 Posidonia australis | reverse complement strand
ATTTTCTCCAATGTTGAGAATAAAGGCTTTGAAAAAGCATGAGATTTTGAAAGGAAAGAAAAGAAAAGGTTTGAAAAGCATTGCTTTACGAGTTTTGAGAATTGCACATAAAGGTTTTTGAAAATAATGCTTTCTGGCGAGGTTTTTTGTGTTTTTAGTGTTGTTTTGGGGCGCGTACTGGGTGACATTCCCGTCACTCACGCGTGTGCTTTCTTGTTCCCTTGTTTCAGGTGCTAGGGAGGTTGGAGCAGTTCTAGTCTGGTGCATCTGTTAGAGCCACGTTTGCCGCACACAGGTCTGGGTAGTTAGCTTTATTTATTTAATATTGCTGCTTGGTTGCTTTTAATTAGGCTTGGGTAGTTCTCGTACTGTTGTGTAGCACCGGGGTGTTACAATAACTTAACCTCATGGACCCATTCCGACAATTAATTAGGGCATTGAAAGTAGCAAGAAATGGTTGGCCTAGGGTAATAGGACTTTGGCCTTTCAGATTGGTAAAGGGTTCTGTTTCTAAAACTACAAAGTATACGAGATACACAAAGTCCATAACCTTGATTAAAACATCTTCAATCATCCCCATTGGTGTTCTAAAAGATCTATCAGCCAATTGTATGATCACATCAGTTTTCTTCATTTCTCCCAATCTTAGTTGCTGATATACTGAATATGATAATACATTAATGCTAGCCTGTAGATCGAGAAAAGCTCCATTAAACTTATTACTACCTATAACACACGATATGGTGGGACTTCCTGAATCTTTGTATTTTGTAGGCAATTGATTTGTTAGAATGGAGCTAACATTGGCTGCTAGGAATGCTTTCTTCGGTACCTTAGTTGGCCTTTTTCTAGTACACAAATCCTTGAGATATTTGGCATATGCAGGGACTTGTTAGATTGCATCTAGCAATGCAATGTTTACCTTGACCTATTTGAAAACTTCCAAAATTTTCTCCTTTTGGTCAGATTCCTTTTTGTTTTTGAGCCTATTTGGAAATGAGGCAATGGGTTTTTGGGTAGGCTTAACAAGTGATTCAGAGTGAGGCCCAACATCCTTGTTGGGTCCTTCAGAACTTTCAGGCTCCTCAGACTACCCTGAATGGGATTGGACTGATGCATTTGAGTCAGAAGGTGAGTCCTCTTGAATCCTTACAGCATGATCAGGCATGTAAACATAGTTGTCTACTTGCTTCCCAGATCTTAATGCAACAATTGCATTCACCTAGTTGACCTGGTCATCTCGGACCACATGAACATGTCTTTGATTTGGATTTTGACATCTAGGATTGGGTATAGGTTGACTGGGTAGGGTTCCCTTTTCTTTTTCTCCTGCTCATGTGGCTAACTGACTCAACTACATCTCAATTCATGCTATGGTTTGTGTGTTGGTAGTTATATTGGTAATTGTTTGGGAATTGGCCTTGAGAAGGGCCTTCACACCTTTCTTAAGGGTACTTAGTCTTCTTTCAGTGTCATTGAATCCTAGAGGAGGAGCATTATGCTGTGGTCCTACATGTAAGCTTTGTTGGATTGGTTGGTTAGGCCTAAACTAATTTGAATGATGTGGTAGGCCATGAGAGAGAGAAAAATGATTACCTCCTTGGTGAGGTTGCTGGTTCCAAGAGAAATTTGGATGGTTCCTCCATCCTGGATTGTATGAGGGGGCATATGGGTCATTTATGGGTCTCACAAAAGTGACATTAACTTGTTCAAGGCCAAAATCATGTTGGTCATTGAATGAAAGACATTCTTACATCACATGACCCATCATGTGACATCCGTTGCACTTTGGAACTTGGTTGGACAATTGATTTACTTGGGCTCTCTCTTTCATTTCCAATGCTTCTAACCTACGAGCTAGCGTGTTGACCTTGGCATCAGTTGCTATAGAAGATTCTATAGAGTGGATGCCACCCTTCGGGAGTGTGGGTTTATCAAGTAATTGATCATTTGTGCTTTTTCACTGCATTGTTTTTTCTACTAGCTCCTCTAGAAATTCCCATGCTTCATTCTCATTTTTCTTCATGAATCCTCCTTGACACATAGATTCAAGCATGGTCCTAATTGAGACATCTAGACCATCGCAAATGATTTGACACAGTCTCCATTTTTCTACACCATGATGTGGACATTAGACTAAGAGATCCTTAAAACTATCCAAATATTTCTAGAAAGACTCACCCAATTTCTGCTTAGATGAATTGATTTCATTTCTGATTTTGATGGTTTTATGTATTGGATAATACTTTTTAAGGAACACAGTGCAAAATTATGTCCACGTGGTGATTGAATTTATGGGTAGACTGTAAAGTCATTTCTTAGTAGTGTCTTTTAATGCGAAAGGAATGAATCTTAACCGGACTGCATCATCAGACAATTGTTGTAACTTCATCATGCTACACACCTTCTCAAATTTGTTGATGAACTAGTAAACATTTTCAGACTTTAGACCCGTGAACTTAGACAATTGGCTAATATAATTGGATTTAAGTTCAAAATTATTGTCATTAGGTTGTGGGAGTCTAATGCAAGATGGTTGTACTGTTCCTACTAGGTAACATCTAGCTTCCAAAGTTAGAGGAGGGTTGTAGATTTCATTAGTCATTTTAAGATTTTCATGTTCAACACGAGTCAGATGACGTATTGAATCATCAATCCACACACGCATGCACAATTGGGATCCTTTTTTTTAGCAGGACACAAAAATTTACAAAAACAAAAAAGAATTTTTTTTTTAGAAAAATGAACCGATAAATAAGGAAAATAGAAAAGAAGAGAAGATGAGAGAAGAGGAGAACCAAAATAGATGAGGAGACTAGAGAGAGAGGAGGAAAATGCCTAATCTAATCTTACAAGCCACATAAATCCTAAATCTATGGTTGACCTAAATCTAGACAGCTCCTAACTGTTAAGTTCACCTTTGAGATTCTCAAACTAAAAGTCTTTGACTTAATTGGTTAGATCAATGGAGGAAGTGGGAGGCTCCCCGTGCTTGAATAACGGACCTAATTAAGTAACCACTTGTCTTTTAAGACGTAACCTTGTGAACCATCTTTCTTAGACACCAAGTAGGAAAAGAATGTTGAATTTGATTCACTCTCTAGTTCCCTTATCCTATTAAGCTCGAATCCTAAGGGCCAATGTCTACTTGATTTTAAATTCGACTTAGATCAATGCTTGATGCTTTCTTTTGTTATTTGTGGGCTAAGGAAGGGTAATGAAATCCCTACCTTGTCTTGTACTATAGTTATTGCCCTTATGTACTTTGAAATGATATGTAACAAACAATTATGCTCAAACAAGTTATTCTTCCTACTAACTATATGCTTAAAACTACTAGGCATTAAGTAGGAGAACACGTAACTTTTCCTCCAGCAATCTCCAACAAAATAAATTGACAAGAAATAAAAATGCACACTATATGACGTATGCCCTACAAAACATATTTCTATCTTGCAATGAAAGGATTTTATTTAATTCAAGTTGAGGGTTGATTTTAATTTAGCGATTTAAAAAAATCCAGGAATCGTAACATATAATCAACCCTAGAACAACATTCTAGAAAAAACCAACAATAAAATAAAAAAACAAATGAAAAATGACTCGTCGCAAGACCCAATTGGCGCCTGACAGGTGCCCTTTATTGGATAGAGCTTGGTTTTCTTGTTTCGTTTGCTCTTCTGGATCTCAACGATGTCCCTAGAAACTTAGAAAATGCACTAAATGTCCCCCCCTTTTTTTTATAACGAGAAAAGAGAAATAACCAACAATAAATCTATGATATGAAACACTATTTCTCCAGCAACGGCGCTAAAAACTTGATGTGTCTTATTTAATTACCGCAAGTGCATGGCGTACTATGTAGTACGTGGCAAATTTGGGTCGAATCCTATGGAGAAAAGTTTTCCAAAAACCAAGAATATTATCGATTATTGAGATGGAAATGGAGAGAGATATTGATTAAGGACTAAACACTTAAGAAAAATTCAGAATAAATGAAGAGCTAGGATTTTCGAATCCATTCATGTAAATATAAATGTATGATTAAATCCACTCTATGTTTCTCAATTAATCTAATTAGTTTGATTCAACGATTCTTATCTTAACAAGCATAATCTACATGCAATGCACCATAGACTATCAAAGTCAAGGAATAAAAACACACAAATCAAATTAAATCAAATGATCTATGAAGAAACTGCGATTATACACATAGTCTTCATTCTAATCTTCCCTAAGCATAGACTAAAAAGAGAATCTCAATATTAATCTATCAAAGTTTATCGATGTTATGAGGTTATTATGCAATATAAATCCAGTTCACATGATCATAGCATTAAGTATAAAAAGAAAATATAAAGGAATTTAATCATGATATCTAATATTACATGAACTTCATCTCAATTCTAAATCTAAAAACTTAGCCACACATGATTACATAAAACATAAAAATAAAAGAGGAGGAGGAAGGAGAAGTAGAAGACAAAATGTAATAACAAATAACTTTATTGAAATAGAACCTGGAATTACAAATGATCTTCAAGGTCTTCCACAATCTCCCCTTTACAACAAATGAAAAATAACAACTATCTAAAACCTAGAAGATTAGATTCCCCCTTTCCTCTACACAAGGAGTCCTTTTATAGATTTACAAGGACTTCCACACGTTAGAGACAAATCCAGATACAACAATAAGATTTTTACATTTGAATACAAGATATTTTCCAACAAAAGCCAAGCATGCACAAAAGACCGGGTCACTGCTCCTGATTGGGCCACTAAGAGGCGCTCGAGCACTCTCTGGGTGCCTAGGAGGAGCCCAGGTCTTTTGGAGTGGTTGCTAACTTGGTCTCTTGTTGATCAATTCTTCTTTCTTATATTTTTGGCATATGGAAAACACGGATTTGACCTCTTGACGTATTTTTAGAATTTTCCATGCAAATATCTTTCTTTTTGGCATAATTATTCTACTCCCCCTGTTTTTCCTGGGTTCCTATAAAATTTATATAAAACACCTCGAGAAACATTATTTATATACAAAATAGATAGATATGGAAATAAAATATGTATGCATAATGAATTCATCAACTCCATAAGAGTGGAGTTTTACTTTAAATGAATTCAATTTTTAATATGCTGAATTCAACGACCCTTGCTTAAATTTCAAAGTTGAATGGAATACAGAAATTGATTTCTTATTACTGAGTTCTATGGAACATATGTGCATTACTACTAATTGAATTTAGCAGTATTAATATCAAAATCATAAAAAAATAGAAAAAAATACTAACAAGTCAAGTAAACACGTGGAGTCCATCTGAACTCTGTCAGAGGTCTACTTTTGAAAATATTTTGTGTGGAAGTATATTTTTATAATAAATTATTAAAATAATATTATTTTTAAAATTTTACCAAACAACCATCATAGTTGTGCACTTCAATTTTTAATTTTTATACATATTTTTTAAAATTCACATTATAGATTATAAAGCATACTCTAAAAATCTTGAAATTTAATTATTTTATAAACAATGGTGGATCCAAGTATCGGTCATCCAGAGCACGTGTCCTGAGTGGAATTTTGAAAAAAAATTAAGGTAGTAGTTGTGATTTGCCAAAAAAAAGATGAATAGGGATTACTTAGCTGCTTAGGAAGAACACTGTCCCATCTCTCCTCTTTCGCAGCTTCACACCTGTCTCTCCTCCTCCATAGCTATGCCCCCTTGCAAACCGAAGCTGTAGACTCTAAGAACTTGTTCGCCTCCACCCCCACAGCCCCAGACTCCACCTCCACTTGCCTCTGCACCCCCGTAATCTTGCCTCCTCCATTGACTATCGGATTGTCTCTTGCTTATTTTCGACAACTCGTTGTCGGCTACCTCCTTCCAGGAATGGGAACTCGTAGTTGACCCATCGACGTTTTGGGACTTGGGTTTGGGTGTGTATTGGTGGATCATGTAAGTGCTATGATACTCTTATGGTATAAGAAGTTGAAAGAGTTGCTAAACAATTTGAGTCAAGTTATATTATAAGTGGTAGGGGAAAAATCACGAACTTGGTATTCAAATCATAGGAAGTACACATTGGAGTTCACATTATGATGCTTTAGTGAATCTATCTATTATGTTTTCATTTATGGTTGAAGTGCTTCAGATCCTTTGAATAGATGGTGAATTAACAAAGATGAGGGCCCAAGCAAGTACATATGTGAAACATATGATTTTGTTTTCGCGTTAATTCTAATGAAAACTCTTTTAGGAACAACATGTGAGTTGTCAAAGGTATTACAAAGAAAAGATTAATATATTGTAAATGCTATGAACTTGGTTAAATTGTGCATACGTCAGTTGAACTTATTGAGAATTAATGATGACACGTGGGATTCATTTCTTGAAGAAGTATTTGTATTTAGTGAAAAGAATTGTATAGAAGTCAGAGAGGTGAATGATGTTCATCGGGAATCGGAAAGACTAAGGTGTGAATAGGAAGTACAAAAATTTACATCATTTTTTATTTAAAATTTTTAACACAATGATTGACTTATTGTTGAATGATCATTTCAATGAAAGAAACACAAAGTTACTTGTTGCATGCATTGATTCTAGTGATGAATTTGTAACTTTTGATAAAGACAAATTAGGTCTTGTTCAACTTTATTCTGATAATTTCTCTATCAAAAAAATTGAAATGTTTAGAAGTCAACTTAATACATATATTTTGAATGTTCATAAAGACTGAATATTTCATGATACCAATGATATTAGTGAACTTTCTTAGAAGTTTTTGAAACTAAAGCGAGATTAGGTTTATTATTTGAATTATCTTTTAAATTATCGCTTTTCTGGAAAGAGTCTTCTCAACAATGGGCATTATAAAAAATCACTTGCAAAATAAACTTACAAACAAGTTTTTGAATGAACATTGTGATGTTACCAATGTTGATAATGACATCATCATGAAGTACTTTTAACATTGTGATGTTACCAATGTTGATAATGACATCATCATGAAGTACTTTCAAAGTACGTAGTAATATATTTTTATTATAATGATTGTTAAATTGATTGTAGAAACTTTATCTAATAGAAAATATTTTGAATTGATGTTTTTTATACATACATCATATTTTTTATATAATACTTTATATAATGTCCCATGTCTTCTTACCCCACCACTGATTATATACCATGAAATGAACTAAAAGACTACATATTTTCATTTCTAGATTTCTTATGAAAAATAGATCACCAAAATTAATGCCCATTTTTGCCTTCATTCATTTATACTCACTAGTTTCTGTACAGTGAGATTAATTTCTTCGAAGTGCACCTCTAAGCCAAGTAACTAAAATTCAAAGCATTCTTGAAAATCTAGTATAACATGAGTTACTAATAAGAAAAAACCAAGACAAATCAAGTTGTGAAATCATGGAAGATGTGTTTCTCAACATCCAATGTAATGCTTGCCAAGGAACGTTCATGTACGGATTTAATTTGGATTCTTCTGATCTTCTCCCGCATGAAAGCTGTGTCATGGCATATGATGAAATGTTAAAAAAAGAAGAAGAATTTCCTTCAACAAAATGTCAAACAACGAACACAATCAAAGGTGTCAAACAACGAACATAATGTCAAAAAAAAAGAAGAATTTCCTTCAACATAATTTCCTTTTACCTTTGAATTTTACTGCTGTACAAGGTAGACATTACTAGAATTTGAATGTCTCCCACATAAAATAAAAATAAAAATCTTCTACAATATTTTTCACTATTGCCTAGTCATTTGTCGGCCTGTTTGTGCTGTGCCATTAATCACAGTTATTGCAAAGAAGAATTGCCAATTCTTAGCTTCCACACTACAAAATCATTGTTTCACGCCCATCTATGCCAGAATCGACATGGTTGATCACTGCTGTTAAACAGCAACGACATGTTCCAGTTCAAAAGGCATACAAATTTTGAAGACTTTTATTGCAAAGAAGAATTGCCAATTCTTGGCTTCCACACTATATAATCATTGTTTTAACGCCCATCTATGCAGGAATCGATTGACATGCTTGATCAATGCTGTTAAACAGCAACATGTTCAAGCCCAAAAAGCATACAAATTTTGAAGAAATTGATAAATGCAACGAAACAGAGGGCCTCTAACCAATGAAGAGTGCCAAGGCAGTGAAGACAAGATTTGGCGAGATACCATGCAGGCTAGACCTATATAAGGGGACTGACTTTGACATAATAAATACCAGAGAATAAAGTAAGCATGGAAGCACGAGCTCTTATGGTACAAGGTGAAAACTGCAACCAATTCCATATATACTTAAATTGCCGAACCCAGTGAGTTTAGTGCAAGAACATGAGGGAGAAAGGACTGTACACAACACAAACATAACCTTCTACATAAAGTAGCTGAGTGCTTTCTTCTTCCGGGATCCACCTTCCCCATATAATTCGTTCCACTGAAGAAGCTCGCCCATATTTGTCGACTCGGATGATACACTAGCACACACCTACACAAGATAACGTTTGATAATTAAAATTTTTTCAGATATCAAGTAGTTTATGAGGTAAACAAGAAAACTGCTACTTTTTTGGTTGTGGAAGCTTAGTAAAGAATTTCATCAACAGTCATAAGACGTTCAGAAGACGTAAACAAGAAAACTGCTACTTTTTTGGTTGTGGAAGCTAGTAAAGAATTTCATCAACACAGTCATAAGACGTAAACAAGAAAACTGCTACATTTTTTGTTGTGGAAGCTAGAAAAGAATTTCATCAATGCAGTCATAAGATGTTCAGAAGAAGGTGAAGACAAATTCTTTTTTAACTACAGCATATCGTGGGAACACACCCATGAACTCCCAGATTAATTAGAGCACCGAACAAGCTATATATGCCTCTTTGTTTCAATTGCATAAGGCAGGCAATTCCAAGCCCCAAAGTTCTACAGAACACACATCATAACTAGAGAAAAAAAATTCAGAAATAAAAAAGAGAAACATTTTCTTTTCATATTCAATTTTTTTATACTAAATAAAAGCAATCATGGTTAGTAAGAAACAGGTTTTGCTGTAAGCCCATTCACCAAAGATTCCTCAAACTACCCTATTGCAGCCTAACCAGAATTGTCATCAAGTTTGCAAAGTCAGCCAAGTGTTTTTTGGATTCTCTCTAATTGGTATGTGGTGTGCCACAAAGCTTTCCCAAAGCCTTGAAATAGGAAACATTTCGCCCACGTTCTTGGAGACCAAATAAAACAGTAAGATACCTATTGCTACTTAGCCATTCTTGTCCAATTTGTTGCAGAACCAACTCAGGTCACCTTAAACAACTTTTGGGAGAATAGTAACAACACATCTCTAGATGAGCAATTTGTCAATACCCCCACAAAAGGAGTCGGAAGATTATCACTAGACTCAAGACTAGCTCTCTCCGCTAGATAATGAATCTAATCCAATGCATTACTCGCATATGAAAGCATGTCATATGCATTTTTACTCCACTAAAATTATGCAAATTGAATAAATTAGATTTTGTACAGGTTAAACACACTCAAAGGCTTCTCAAAAAGAAAATATCAAATGAACAATTAGTTGTTCTTGTCCAACTCTATTCCAGTCCTACCAACTCTACTGATCACAAAGTAACAAAATGATCACAAATTTTGTAAGTTACCATTAGTTTTTGAGTTAAAAGTTGAAGTCCTCAATACAGCATCTACTAAATATAGTTGGACCTGCCAATCAAATCGTGTCGTGTACTTATCATGTCGAACTTATCATGTTATCATGTCCAACATTTTTTCACCAATTTTTCTTATATTTTGAAAAATAATTATTTGATTACTAATAATACAATAATTTTAAATGTGTATAAATTGTATTTGTATTCAATTTGATAATAATATGTTTAATAATCCATTATCAATATTAAACGTGTATTAACTAGTTCAAGTTGTGTTGAATCGGGTACTAATCATGTTTAATCGTATCAAAATAAAAATATGTTTAATAACCATGAATCACATAAATATTTCAAAATAGTTAAAAAAAGTTATTAGTAAATTTTATCATGTTATCGTGTCGTGTCGTTTCGTGTTATCAAGTCGTGTTAAGAATTTACAGATCTAAATACAGTTCTAAAACAAGTCCCTACTTATAAGCTAGTGACTTTCAGTTAAAAAAAGAGACATTTGACAAGTCAAGAAAAGCATGAAATTAATCGTAAAAATGTAGCCAGCATTTCTCATTAAGGAAGTGCCTCCAATAGAGTGTAATGCAATGTTTTTACAGTATTGTGATTTTGGTGTTCCTTTCTGTGGCATTAGAACACAAAACTAGAGCAAAATAAGTACCTGATCATGTGCGTATTTCAAGTCATCCATGTTCAAAGGTCGTATATCCTCACTACTGTGCAACGAGGGAGGAGACCTACCTTCAGCTAGTGCCAAGATTCTGTCCTGAAATTGCAGAACTATGTATGAACAATTCTTTCTTTCTTCAGCATAAGTGCACAGTGAGTGTAACCAATATTAAATTTCTCACAATGAAAATTACATCAACCACAAGAAAATACAATTTGATATCATTCCATAACACACAGAAACAAATGTGTACTGAGATAATACATCGCAGGATTCCCAGCTTTTCACATGAAAACATATTTTCCAAGCATCCTTCCCAAAGAAAACTTTTCAATTAAAAGAAATGAACACCAAACAGTCATGAACCCAGAGGCTTCAGATCCATACTAAATGTTGACTAGAACAAAAGAATTTTTTTGGAGACAGGAGCAAAAGAAAATTATTTGCTGAATTTTGTGAACCTACATGTCTAACATGAATTGTATTTATATGATGAAGGAACAATTGAGAACTTACATCTGTCAAACAAGAATTATATTTACATGATGATCAAAATACAAATTAAAATAAGATGGCAAAAATGCTACCAAATAAGGACAGAAATTGCCAATTCCATTGGCACACTTGTAACCATAGATTTACTCCTATAGATGACCAGTTTATAAAGTAGTGATAGTTATCTTTTATTTATTTTATATTTTTAAACTAATTTAAGGGATATTAGTTTCCCAAGCAAAGGAGAGTAAACTAGGCCTTATTCCACATAGAACTAGGTTTTATTAGGCTTGATTCAGTTTAAGGGACGTTTGGCTATATACTTAATAAACAACGGAATGATAATCTTGAACCAATTAGTGTCCATTTTTGGTTAATAAAATAAATGATTTGTGCTATTGATAGCTACAGTGTTTTAACAGGACTTCGATTAATTTATTGTGAATTACCCAAGTGGGACTATTTTTATCTAGACCATAGATACTTCATCATATACCAAGACAAGGGAAAAATCTTTGAGCTACTTGATAGAATGGATGTCATCATTGGGGAAAAAATTATGGTTCAGGTTATTTGACAACCATCCAAGTATCGTATTTACCACCATAGTACCAAATGTCGACGCATGTCGCCAAAATTTCATCAACATGTGTCTTATTTTCAATTTACCGACATACCTCAGACACGACGCCAGCATAGAAATTTTCTAAACAAATGTGATTTTTTTTAATTGTGTTTCCACCGATACGATACTGACATTTTACCGACATGTGTTTGTTTTTCAACTTACCAAAGTCCAACACAAAACCAATATTTAAAACCTTGTTTACCACGAAAGCTAAAGGTTCCATACTTTGTTAATTGGTTTATACATATTCAGAGATTATGGTTTTGAAATATACATAGGTAAGTACTTGGAAGCCAAGCAAACATACATAGATTATTGGATCCATGTTCTTTCCATTGTGTCAATCTGATATTGGCAGATTTTGGAATGTAGACAAAGTGAAGACAATGGTCATTTCCACTAAGTCACTGTATTGTTTGCAAGGATTATAGCCCCAATGGTATTTGAAAATCCTAGGGAGGAATTTCAAATTAAAGAATTGTCATTTCAATTTTAGTTTTAATTCTAGAAATTCATATTCTAGTGTTGTGTTAATGACATGTTGAACTCTTGGATTTTGAAGGGCTTGAGGTGAAGTTAACTTCCTACATGAGGGGGGAATGGAGTTTCTATTCCCAACACTTTGGAAGGAAACAAATTCCCTCTAAATCCCTCATTTTCTCGGCCAGACTACCATATTTGATATCCTCAGAAATGAGAAAAGAGAAGTTGGAAAGAATTTAAACTCCACCAAATAACCAAATTCTGAAAGGAGAAAGAATGAATTGATTCTCTTATAGACAATAAGAGTTACATATATATATAAATATCCACTAAATAGATATCCAATAACCTAAATAGACTAATAGCTAATTAATAAGATTAACATATCTAGTTTGTTACAAAGAAAACTAAATACACCAACTAACCCTTTTTGTGAAAATATCAACCGACTACTTTAAAGACTAAGTGTAAGGAATAAAGATAACTCTTCTTATCATTATATCACGAATAAAGATAACTCTTCTTATCATTATATCACGAATAAAGATAACTCTTCTTATCATCATATCACGCACATAATGATAGTTAACCTTAATATATTTTGTACGTTTATGAAGGATCAGATTATTAGTAATGAAGATAATTGACTTGATTTTCACAATACATAGTCAGAAACATTTACAGAGAAACCAAGCTCTATCAGCAGTGACCTGAGCCACACCATATCACACACTGCCTACGCAATAGAGCAATACTCGACCTCAGCACTAGATCTAGACACAACATTCTGCCTTTTACTTCACTTAATAACAAGATTGCCCCCAACATACATGCAATAATCCGATGTAGACTTCCTATCTCTTCTGTCACTAGCATAATCGGAATCAGAATAAATCTTAATCTATAAGTGACCATTCTTCCTGTAAATAAGGTCCTTTCCCTTTTCCTGAAGTATTCTTGATGTAAGCTAGAATTTGCAATGCTCCTTGCTAATGAACCATCCTAAGTTCATGCAAAAACTGACTAACACAACGTCCACTCAAGAATATCATCACATTCTCTAGTTTTCTTGGTCCACCACAAAACCACAGAAAACTCATTTCTAAACCATTTCTACATTTTTCTCCAAAATCATTTTTAAAACATTTTTATAACATAATATCATCTACAAAACCAACACGTTAAATAACACTATCTAAAACACCCAAAACCCAACCAATCATGCACTGACTCACTGCCAGGCCCGAATCGCACAAGCTACTTGTGCTAGGGCGTCAAGCTAGGCAGAAGTGGGTGCATGGCCCTCAAAATCTAGAGAAGAAAATAAAGGGTAGAGAACCCAAAAATCGCTTGGTTTGGGAACTTTAACCAGTCTCAACACAAGTACCCAAAAAATTCACAAAAATAACCAAAACAAAGACATCCAAGTATTCTACAGTACGGTACAAAAATAACAGCAATCTAATAAGCGTAGCCCAAGATATTAAAATCCAAAAAAACACATGCATTCGGGCTACAATAACCATGGCATGCATAAATTATTGTAAAATTCACATCAAATCCCCTAAAATCAAAAAACTTCTACCAAGTATTAAAATCATGCCAAGCAACATGTAAACAAAATTACATGCAAGAATTGAAGAGAAAACGATAGGGTGTGCACCTCACAAACGCACACAGACACTCTCCTCAACGTCGGTGACCCAACACAAGCCTGCCAACGACCACCCCCAGTCCAGAGCTTCACACGACCCTCCAGAGCTCACACCACTCTTTGGATGATAGTCAGAGCTCCCCCAACTCAAAGCACACACTAAAACCCAACAACAAGGAACCCACCAAGAGAAATCAATGCCAAGCCAAAAAGGAAGACAACCCAAAGCTCTCTGAAATAACACTCACCTTCACGAGCACACCACACAATGAGTCAAGGTCTGTTGACAATGTAGCCACCTTGGTGTCAATTAAGGTTTCCTTCCTAGATAGGGGTTCGACCAAAGAAGCTTGGGTGCACCTCACGTCCACCCCCTATCTCTCTCTCTCTCCCTCACTCGCACTGACAGGAGGAAGGGAGAAGAACGAAGAAAGGACAGAGGAAGGAGAGGAACAAAGCTTCTGAAGAACTTGTCGCCTTACTGTACTCGTGGGTAATGGAAGGAAATCATGGTGTGTTGAGGACGCCACATCCTTTTATACGCGTGGGTCAGAGGAAGGTGGGCATGTGTGCAACCTACTTGCAAGGCATGCATCTTCTCGTCCAACATGCATGCATGCACCAAGTCCTCACTAGCCAATTGTCGCTCCTGCACTTACCAACAGCACCACGAGACAACCACTCTTCGTTCCAACTACGCACACACCAGGTTACAAGCACAATGCCACCACAAAAGGTCAAGGCACAACACCATGCCAAAATAGTCCAACTACATAAGAAATGTCAGGGTGAGTGATCGTCAACTAAATCAACTTCCCAATTAAACATCTATATTGACCAACATCCTTAAAAAGTTCAGACGAACCATCCCAAAAAGAAGAACATTGATTAATAAGAGTACTCTTAGGTTTACAATCCATAAACCTAGTCTCTTGAAGTAGATCTAGTGTATACTTCCATTGAGATAATGCCATCGTGTCTCTGGAATAGTCAAATTCAATGTCTAGAAAATACTTAAGCTTACCTATATCCTTGGTAAGAAAATAAGGATTAAGATACTACTTGGTTTGATTGATCCTTGCAGGGTTACTACTTATCAATAAGATATCAACAACATATAATACTAAAATCACACATCCTTTGATGATCTTCTTGTAAAATACTAAATGATCTACTACACATCTTTGAAAGCCACCATCTGTAACAACTATGCTGAACTTTTTAAACCAAACTCGTAGACTTTGTTTGAGACAATAAATTGCTTTCCTACATAAGCACACCTGATACTCTTCCTGAGCAAGCTTGACAGTTGCTCCATAAGAACTTGATCATGTAAATCATCACATAGGAAAGCATTCTAAATATCAAACTAACAAAGATCCCATAACAATGAACAAGAGGACTTTTACAAAATTCAAACGAGCCACAAGTGAAAAAGTCTTTATATAGTCAACACCATATGTTTGTGAAGTCACGAACAGTCAAATGAACCTTGTACCAGTCAACAGACCCATCTGACTTGTGTTTGATAGTGAACATACATCTACAAGTGACAATGTTGGTATCTACAAGGCGAACAACCAAGTGCCAAGTACCACATGTGACATTTAGGTCTGTTTATCCATTTTTATTTGTAAACTATGTAATTAATTGTAATATTGCTTAAATGATTTATTAATGGATAATCTGTTGTTTCTTCATTTTGTGAGCTTGTGGTTGGTTGTCTGTGCGCTTGTTTGTGATCTGAGACCAATGTGGAGTTCGATTTGAGGATGCACAGTTGTCTCGATTGACGTGCCTGTCTTTTCTTCATTTTTCTCTTTTTTTCTCCTTTCCCCTTTTTCTCTCTCTCACGAGCCATGCCCTTCCACCTCTTTCCCCGGCTTCTTCTTCCTCTTCTTCCACCCATGCCACCAACGACAGAGGCCCGTGCCTCCCCATCCCTTCCGACGGGATGGATGGCCGACGCCAAACGGATGGTGGCGGAGATAAAGAGAGGGAGGCAGGAGTGGGCAGAGGGGGAGCGTGGAGAGAAAGGAAAGGAAGAGAAGAGAGGAAGTTGAGGCACGAGCTGGTAGGAGGTGGTGAGCCGCTCGTGGGTTCCGCCGGCCAAGGAGGTTCGCCGGAGTGCTGGGAGTCGCCCGGCGATTGAGCTAGGTACGCGACTCCTTTCCCTTCCTCCGTTTAGTTTTATTAAGGATGGGTTAACTACATGAAAAATCAAGAGAAATGTATATTAAATTGTAGAAAAATCATGAAATGAATGGGAATGTGATGTATGGTATGAGAATGTAGAGATCATGCAGTTAGGATTAATGTTTGTGGGGAAAATGTGATTTTGGTGTTGAATGCTACAGTAACCGTTCTTGAACCCCTTCCCCTTGTGATTTTCTTTTGAAGTGTGTTGTTGATGGAATCATGAATGGTTTGAGGGGTTTTGAAGTAAACTTGAGTGTCTACACCCCATAATTTTATGAAAATTGTTGGTGAATGTTTGAAGGGTTCAATCGGAACTCCCACTTTAGACGATTTCCGCCACTGCGAAAAGGGGTGTGCCCTGTCTACGAGGAATTCGATTTACCGAATTTCCGAAATCCTAGCAGATTAAGCCAGAACCCAGGGTTCAGCAGACCGAAATATCACGATCGACCAAAACATAGGGTTTCGACATATCGAAAATATTCAGTATACCAAAGCAAGGAATTTCGGAATACCGAATTGAAACTTCAGTATGCCGTTTTTGCACTGAACTAGGGATGTTAAAATGTGAATTTTAATGAATGTTAAATGATTTTAATGGTATGGTGAGTTTATATGAATGATGTTTCCCCATGCAATGACATGGAGGCATGTGGAACCCAAACAAATGGATTTGGGTGTGGTTTTCGGTTTTAGACCCTATTAATGAATGAAAAAGATGATTTTATGTGGTTTTGGACATGATATCCAATTTATGACTTTAAGCATGATTTTCATGACTTGAGTTGGGACCCCAGTGGAAGGTCAAGTGTTGCAAGGAAATAGAATCCCGCAACGAGAAGAATGGAATGAAATGGAAAATGGTTTTGAAATGGAACACTGATAATGTGATTGTCGAGCTCATAGCGGTGTAGACTGAGCCTGAACTTTTCAGCCTAGTTGTTCGGATCACCGACGGTGTAGGCTGAGCTCGGGTCGTTGTACCCAGTTGTTCGGCTCACCAAGCTCGTAGGGGTGTAGACTACGCTTAGGCTTTTAAGCCTAGTTGTTCGAGTCACTGACGATATAGCCTGAGCCCGAGTCATTAAACCTAGTTGCTCGGGTCACCGAATGGAGCGTTAGACAGAGACATATCCCCGTGTACTTATGAAAATGAAATTAAGATCGATCGACAGGGGCGGTGACATTCCGCACGGAGAATTTCATCGCGATAGTGCAAGAAGGTAGAGGAAAGATATCCTCGCTTACTGCTTGTGTGACAGGTTACCCCCATGGAAACAAATGTCGGCGAAATTTCGCCGACACGTATCGATTTGTGTAGGTAGGGAAACGATATTGGCATGTATGTCGTGACTTACCCGATGTCGGACGACATGTCAGTGGCTGTCGGTGGATTTCGGTAGTCTTTTACTCATGTCGGACGACGGGCTGGATACGCCTTCCCAGACTCCATCCTGCTCCGCAAGTTGCCCCGAGCCCTTCGTCCCCAGCCCGACGTCCCCAGCCCGTCGTCGTCCCGAGGCCGTCGTCCCCAGCCCGTCGTCCGCAACCAGGTGTCTTCGCCGACGTTGATCTCTG
>JAMKQA010005158.1:0-19995 GCA_024699735.1 Posidonia australis | reverse complement strand
GGCTCCATATAGCCTAGGACCAACCATCCATCCTTTTCTCGGGACTCCTCAGATCCGAAGGTGATCTGAGTCGTTGGTTCCTTATAGCCTACGACCAACCATCCATCCTTTTCTCGAGACTCCTCTGATCCGGAGGAAGTCCGAGTCGTTGGTTCCTTATAGCCTAGGACCAACCATCGATCAATTCCTCGAGACTCCTCTGTTCCAGAGGTGATCCGAGTCGTTGGCTCCTTATAGCCTAGGACCGACCATCCATCCTTTTTGCCGAGACTGTTCTTATCCGGAGGTGATCCGAGCCATTGGCTCCTTATAGCCTAGGACCAACCATCCATCCTTTTCTCGAGACTCCACTGATCCGGAGGAGATCCGGAGGAGATCCGGAGGAGATCCGGAGGAGATCCGAGTCGTTGGTTCCTTATAACCTAGGACCAATCATCTATCCTTTCCTCGAGACTCCTCTAATCTGGTTGTGATCCGAGTCGTTGGTTTTTGTATAGAATAGGACCAACCGTCGATCCTTTCCTCGAGACTCCTCCGATCCGGAGGAGATCCGAGTCGTTGGTTCCTTATAACCTAGGACCAACCACCTATCCTTTTCTCGAGACACCTTAATCTGTAGGAGATCTGTGTCATTGGTTCCTTATAGCCTAGGACCAACCATCATTCATTTTCTCGAGACTCTGCAGATCCGGAGGTGATCCGAGTATTTGGTTCCTTATTGCCTAGGACCAACCATCTATCCTTTTCTCGAGACTTCTCTGATCCGGAGGTGATCCGAGTCGTTGGCTCCATATAGCCTAGGACCAACCATCCATCCTTTTCACGGGACTCCTCAGATCCAGAGGTGATCTGAGTCGTTGGTTCCTTATAGCCTACGACCAACCATCCATCCTTTTCTCGAGACTCCTCTGATCCGGAGGAAGTCCGAGTCGTTGGTTCCTTATAGCCTAGGACCAACCATCGATCCGTTCCTCGAGACTCCTTTGATTTAGAGGTGATCCGAGTCATTGGCTCCTTATAGCCTTGGACCAACCATCCATCCATTTTGTCGAGACTGTTCTGAACCGGAGGTGATCCGAGTCATTGGCTCCATATAGCCTAGGACAAACCAACATCCTTTTAGTCGAGACTATTCTGATCCGGAGGTAATCCGAGTCGTTGGTTCCATATAGCCTAGGACCAACCATCCATCCTTCCCTCGAGACTCCTCTGATCCGGAGGAGATCCGAGTCGTTGGTTCCATATAGCCTAGGAGCAACCATCCATCCTTTTCTCGAGAAACCCTGATCCGGAGGTGATTCGAGTCGTTGGTTCCTTATAGCCTAAGACATACCATCCATCCGTTTCTCGAGACTCCTCTGATCCGGAGGAGGTCCGAGTTGTTGTTCCTTATAGCGTCGGACCAACCAACTATCCTTTCCTTGAGACACCTCTGATCTAAAGGTGATCCAAGTCATTCATTCCTTACAGCCTAGGACCAACCATCTATCCTTTTCTCGAGACTCCTCTGATCCGGAGGTGATCCGAGTTGTTGGTTCCTTATAGCCATGGACCATCTATCAATCCTTCCCACGAGACTCCTCTCATCCCGAGGTAATCGGAGTCGTTGATTCCATATAGCCTAGGACCAACCAGCTATCCTTTTCTCGAGACTTCTTTGATCCAGAGGAGATCCAAGTCGTTGGTTCCTTATAACCTAGGACCAACCATCCATCCGTTTCTCGAGACTCCTCCGATCCGGTGGTGATTCGAGTTCTTGGTTCCTTATAGCCTAGGACCAGCCATCTTTCCTTTTCTCGAGACTCCTCTGATTCGGAGGTTACCCGAGTCGTTGGCGACTTATAGCCTTCAACCAACCATCCTTCCTTTACTCGAGACCCCTCTGATCCAGAGGTGATCCGAGTCGTTGGTTCCTTATAGCCTAGGACCAACAATCCATCCATTTCTCGAGACTCCCTTAATCCGGAGGACATCTCAGTTGTAGGTTCCTTATAGCCTAGGACCATCCATCTATCCTTTTCTCGAGACTCCACTTATCTGTAGGTGATCCGAGCCGTTGGTTCCTTATATCCTACGTCCAACCATCTATGCTTTTCTCGAGAGTCCTCTGATCCGACGGTGATCCGAGTCGTTGGTTCCTTATAGCCTAGGACCATCCATCTATCCTATTCTCGAAACTCCTCTGATCCGGAGGAGATCAGATTCGTTGGTTCCTTATAGCCTTGGACCAACCATCCATCCTATTCTCGAGACTCCTCTGATCCGGAGGACATCCGAGTCGTTGGTTCCTTATAGCCTAGGACCGACCATCCATCCTTCTCTCGGGACTCCTCTGATCCGAGGTGATCTATGTCGTTGGTTCCTTATTGCCTTGGACCAACCATCCATCCTTTTCTCGAGACACCTCTGATCTAGAGGTGATTCAAGTCGTTGGTTCCTTATAGCCTAGGACCAACCATCCATCCTTTTCTCGAGACTCCTCATATCCGGAGGTGATCCGAGTCGTTCGTTCCTTATAGCCTAGGACCAACCATCTATCCGTTCCTCGAGACTCCTCCGATCCGATGGTGTTCCGAGTCATTGGTTCCTTATAGCTAAGGACCAACCATCGTTCCTTTTCTCGAGACTCCTCTGATCCGGAGAAGATTCGAGTCATTGGTTCATTATAACCTAGGACCAATCATCCATCTGTTTGTCGAGACAACTCTGATCCGGAGGTGATTCTAGTCGTTGGTTCCTTATAGCTTAGGACCAACCATCCATCCTTTTCTCGAGACGACTCTGATCCAGAGGAGGTCTGAGTCATTGGTTCCTTATAGCCTAGGTCCAACCTTCTACACTTTCCTCGAGACACCTCTGATCCAGAGGTGATCCGAGTCGTTCGTACCTTATAGCCTAGGACCAACCATCTATCCTTTCCTCCAGACTCCTCTTATCCAGAGGTGATCCGAGTTGTTGCTTCCCTATAGCCTAGGACGAACCATCTATCCTTTCCTCGAGACTCCTCTAGATGTGATCCGAGTCGTTGGCTACGTATTGCCTAGGACCGACCATCCATCCATTTCTCGGGACTCCTCTGATTCGGAAGTCATTTGAGTCGTTGGTTCCTTATAGCCTACGACCAACCATCCATCCTTTTCTCGAGACTCCTCTGATCCAGAGGTTATCCGAGTCGTTGGTTCCTTATAGCCTAGGACCAACCATCGATCCATTCCTCGAGACTCCTCTGATCCAGTGGTGATCAGAGTCATTGGTTCCTTATAGCCTAGGACCAACCATCCATCCTTTTCTCGAGACTCCTCTAATCTGTAGGAGATCCGAGTCCTTGGTTCCTTATAGCCTACGACCAACCATCCATCCTTTTCTCGAGACACCTCTGATCCGGAGGTGATTCGAGTCGTTGGTTCCTTATAGCCTAAAACCAACAATCCATCCTTTTCTCGAGACTCCTTTGATCCGGAGGAGGTCCGAGTCGTTGGTTCCTTATAGCGTTGGACCAACCATCTATCCTTTCCTTGAGACACCTCGGATCCGACGGTGATTTGAGTCATTCGTTCCTTATAGCCTAGGACCAACCATCAATCCTTTCCTCGAGACTCCTCTGATCCAGAGGTGATCCGAGACTTTGGTTCCTTATAGCTAAGGACCAACCATCGTTCCTTTTTCTCGAGACTCCTCTGATCTAGAGGAGATCCGAGTCGTTGGTTCCTTATAGCCTAGGACCAACCATGCATCCTTTTCTTGAGACAACTTTGATCCGGAGGTGATTCGAGTCGTTGGTTCCTTATAGCTTCGGACCACAGATCCATCCGTTTCTCGAGATGACTCTGATCCGTAGGAGGGCCGAGTCGTTGGTTCCTTATAGCCTAGGACCTACCTTCTATCCTTTCCTCGAGACTCCTCTGATCTGGATGTGACCCGAGTCGTTGCTTCCCTATAGCCTAGGACCAACCACCAATCCTTTCCTCGAGACTCCTCCGATCTGGATGTGATCTGAGTCGTTGGTTACTTATTGCCTAGGACCGACCATCCATCCTATTCTCGGGACTCCTCTGATCCGGAGGTGATCTGAGTCGTTGGTTCCTTATAGCCTATGACCAACCATCCATCCTTTTCTCGAGACTCCTCTAGTTCGGAGGAGGTCCGAGTCGTTGGTTCCTTATAGCCTAGGACCAACCATCGATCCATTCCTCAAGACTCCTCTGATCCTAAGGTGATCCGAGTCGTTGGTTCCTTATAGCGTAGGACTAACCATCCATCCTTTCCTCGAGACTCCCCTAATCCGGAGGAGATCCGAGTCGTTGGTTCCATATGGCCTAGGACCAACCATCCATCCTTTTCTCGAGACACCTCCAATCCAGATGTGATTTGAGTCGTTGGTTCCTTATAGCCTAAAACCAACCATCCATCCTTCTCTCAAGACTCCTCAGATCTGGAGGAGGTCCGAGTCGTTGGTTCCTTATAGCGTTCGACAAACCATCTCTCCTTTCCTTGAGACACCTCTGATCCGAAGGTGATTCGAGTCATTCGTTCCTCATAGCCTAGGGCCCACCATCTATCCTTTTCTCTAGACTCCCTTGATCCGGAGGACATTCGAGTCGTTGGTTCCATATAGCCTAAGACCAACCATCAATCCTTTTCTCGATACTCCACTGCTCCATAGGTGATCCGAGCCGTTGGTTCCTTAAATCCTACGACCAACCATCTATCCCTTTCTCGAGACACCTCTGATCCAGCGGTGATCTGAGTCGTTGGTTCATTATAGCCTAGGACCAACCATCTATCCTATTCTCGAAACTCCTCTGATCCGGAGGAGATCCGGGTCGTTGATTCCATATGGCCTAGGACCAACCATCCATCCCTTTCTTGAGACTCCTCCGATCCAGATGAGATCCGAGTCGTTAGTTACTAATTGCCTAGGACCGACCATCCATCCTTCTCTCGGGACTCCTCTGATCCGGAGGTGATCTAAGTTGTTGGTTCCTTATAGCCGAGGACCAACCATCCATCAGTTTCTCGAGACTCCACCGATCTCGAGGAGGTCCGAGTCGTTGGTTCCTTATAGCCTTGGACCAAACATCGATCGTTTCCTTGAGACTCCTCTGATCTGGAGGTGATCCGAGTCGTTGGTACCATATAGCCTAGGACCAACCGTCCATCCTTTTCTCAAGACTCCTCCGATCTAGAGGAGATCCGAGTCGTTGGTTCCTTATAGCCTAGGACCGACCATCCATCCTTCTCTCGGGACACCTCTGATCCGGAGGTGATCTAAGTCGTTGGTTCCTTATAGCCAAGGACCAACCATGCATCCTTTTCTCGAGACTACACTCATCTGGAGGAGGTCCGAGTCATTGGTACCTTATATACTTAGACCAACCATCGATCCTTTCCTCGAGACTCCTCTGATCTGGAGGTGATCTGAGTCGTTGGTTCCATATAGCCAAGGACCAACCAGCCATCCTTTTTCTCGAGACTCCTCTAATTTGGAGGTCATCCGAGTCGTTGGTTCCTTATAACCTAGGACCAACCATCCATCCTTTTCTCGAGACTCCTCTAATCCAGAGGAGATCCGAGTCCTTCATTCCTTATAGCCTAGGACCAACCATCCATCCTTTTCTCGAGACACCTCTGATCCGGTGGAGATTCGAGTCGTTGGTTCCTTATAGCCTAGGACCAACCATCCATCCCTTTCTCAAGACTCCTCTGGTCCGGATGAGGTCTGAGTCGTTCGTTCCTTATAGCTTAGGACCAACCATCTATCCTTTCCTCGAGACTCCTCAGATTCGGAGGTGATCTGAGTCGTTCGTTCCTTATAGCCTAGGACCAACCGTCTATCCTTTCCTCGAGATTCCTCTGATCCGGAGGTGATCCGAGTCGTTGGTTCCTTATAGGCATGGACCAACCATCGTTCCTTTTCTCGAGACTCCTCTGATCCAGAGGAGATCCGAGTCGTTAGTTCCATATAGCCAAGGACCAATCATCCATCCTTTTCTCGACACAACTCTGATCCAGAGGTGATTCGAGTCGTTGGTTCCTTATAGCTTTGGACCAACCATCCATCCTTTTCTCAAGACGACACCGATCCAGAGGAGGTCCGAGTCGTTGGTTCCTTATAGCCTAGGACCAACCATCAATCCTTTCCTCAAGACACCTCTGATCCGGAGGTGATCCGAGTCGTTGCTTCCCTATAGCCTAGGACCAACCATCTATCCTTTCCTCAAGACTCCTCCAATCTGGATGTGATCCGAGTCGTTGGTTCCATATAGCATAGGACCAACAATCCATCCTTTTCTCGAGACTGCCTTGATCCAGAGGACATCCAAGTCGTTGGTTCCATATTGCCTAAGACCAACCATCTATCCTTTTCTCGAGACTCCATTGATCCGTAGGTGATCCGAGACATTGGTTCCTTAAATCCTACAACCAACCATCTATCCTTTTCTCGAGACTCCTCTGATCCGGCGGTGATCCGAGTCGTTGGTTCCTTATTGCCTAAGACCAACCATCTATCCTTTTCTCGAGACTCCTCTGATCCGGCGGTGATCCGAGTCTTTGGTTCCTTATAGCCTAGGACCAACCATCTATCCTATTCTCGAAACTCCTCTGATCCGGACGAGATCCGAGTCGTTGGTTCCACATAGCCTAGGACCACCCATCCATCTTTTTATCGAGACTCCTCTGATCCGGAGGTGATCCGAGTCCTTGGTTCCATATAGCCTAGGACCGACCATCCATCCTTCTCTCAGGACTCATTTGATCCAAAGGTGATCTAAGTCGTTGGTTCCTTATAGCCGAGGACCAACCATCCATCCTTTTCTCAAGACTCCAATGATCCGGAGGTGGTCTGACTCGTTGGTTCCTTATAGCCTTGGACCAACCATCGATCCTTTCCTCGAGACTCCTCTGATCTGGAGGTGATCTGAGTCGTTGGTTCCATATAGCCAAGGACTAACCTTCCATCCTTTTTCTTGAGACTCCTCTAATTTGGAGGTCATCTGAGTCTTTGGTTCCTTATAGCCAAGGACCAACCATCCATCCTTTTCTCGAGACTCCTCTAATCCGGAGGAGATCCGAGTCCTTGGTTCCTTATTGCCTAGGACCAACCATCCATCCTTTACTCGAGACACCTCTGATCCGGAGGTGATTCGAGTCGTTGGTTCCTTATAGCCTAGGACCAACCATCCATCCCTTTCTCAAGACTCCTCTGGTTCGGATGATGTCCGAGTCGTTCGTTCCTTATAGCTTAGGACCAACCATCTATCCTTTCCTCGAGACTCCTCAGATCCGGAGGTGATCCGAGTCGTTCGTTCCTTATAGCCTAGGACCAACCGTCTATCCTTTCCTCGAGATTCCTCTGATCCGGAGGTGATCCGAGTTGTTGGTTCCTTATAGCTACGGACCAACCATCGTTCCATTTCTCGAGACTCCTCTGATCCAAAGGAGATCCGAGTTGTTGGTTCCATATAACCAAGGACCAATCTTCCATCCTTTTCTCGAGACGACTCTGGTCCGGAGGTGATTCGAGTCGTTGGTTCATTGTAGCTTTGGACCAACCATCTATCCTTTTCTCGAGACGACTCTGATCCGAAGGAGGTCCGAGTCGTTGGTTCCTTATAGCCTAGGACCAACCATCAATCCTTTCCTCGAGACTCCTCTGATCCGGAGGTGATCCGAGTCGTTGCTTCCCTATAGCCTAGGACAAACCATCTATCCTTTCCTCGAGACTCCTCCGATCTGGATGTGATCCGAGTCGTTGGTTCCTTATAGCCTAGGACCAACAATCCATCCTTTTCTCGAGACTGCCTTGATCCGGAGGACATCCAAGTCGTTGGTTCCTTATTGCCTAAGACCAACCATCTATCCTTTTCTCGAGACTCCTCTGATCCGGCGGTGATTCGAGTCTTTGGTTCCTTATAGCCTAGGACCAACCATCTATCCTATTCTCGAAACTCCTCTGATCCGGACGAGATCCGAGTCGTTGGTTCCACATAGCCTAGGACCACCCATCCATCTTTTTATCGAGACTCCTCTGATCCGGAGGTGATCCGAGTCCTTGGTTCCATATAGCCTAGGACCGACCATCCATCCTTCTCTCAGGACTCATTTGATCCAGAGGTGATCTAAGTCGTTGGTTCCTTATAGCCGAGGACCAACCATCCATCCTTTTCTCGAGACTCCAATGATCCGGAGGTGGTCCGACTCGTTGGTTCCTTATAGCCTTGGACCAACCATCGATCCTTTCCTCGAGACTCCTCTGATCTGGAGGTGATCTGAGTCGTTGGTTCCATATAGCCAAGGACTAACCTTCCATCCTTTTTCTCGAGACTCCTCTAATTTGGAGGTCATCTGAGTCTTTGGTTCCTTATAGCCAAGGACCAACCATCCATCCTTTTCTCGAGACTCCTCTAATCCGGAGGAGATCCGAGTCCTTGGTTCCTTATTGCCTAGGACCAACCATCCATCCTTTACTCGAGACACCTCTGATCCGGAGGTGATTCGAGTCGTTGGTTCCTTATAGCCTAGGACCAACCATCCATCCCTTTCTCAAGACTCCTCTGGTTCGGATGATGTCTGAGTCGTTCGTTCCTTATAGCTTAGGACCAACCATCTATCCTTTCCTCGAGACTCCTCAGATCCGGAGGTGATCCGAGTCGTTCGTTCCTTATAGCCTAGGACCAACCGTCTATCCTTTCCTCGAGATTCCTCTGATCCGGAGGTGATCCGAGTTGTTGGTTCCTTATAGCTATGGACCAACCATTGTTCCATTTCTCGAGACTCCTCTGATCCAAAGGAGATCCAAGTTGTTGGTTCCATATAACCAAGGACCAATCATCCATCCTTTTCTCGAGACGACTCTGATCCGAAGGAGGTCCGAGTCGTTGGTTCCTTATAGCCTAGGACCAACCATCAATCCTTTCCTCGAGACTCCTCTGATCCGGAGGTGATCCGAGTCGTTGCTTCCTTATAGCCTAGGACAAACCATCTATCCTTTCCTCGAGACTCCTCCGATCTGGATGTGATCCGAGTCGTTGGTTCCTTATATCCTAGGACCAACAATCCATCCTTTTCTCGAGACTGCCTTGATCCGGAGGACATCCGAGTCGTTGGTTCCTTATTGCCTAAGACCAACCATCTATCCTTTTCTCGAGACTCCACTGATCCGTAGGTGATCCGAGACGTTGGTTCCTTAAATCCTACAACCAAATCATATATCCTTTTCTCGAGACTCCTCTAATCCGGCGGTGATCCGAGTCGTCGGTTCCTTATAGCCTAGGACCAACCATCTATCCTATTCTCGAAACTCCTCTGATCCGAAGGAGATCCGAGTCGTTGGTTCCATATAGCCTAGGACCGACCATCCATCCTTTTCTCGAGACTCGTTTGATCCAGAGGAGATCTAAGTCGTTGGTTCCTTATAGCCGAGGACCAACCATCCATCCTTTTCTCGAGACTCCACTGATCCGGAGGTGGTCCGACTCGTTGGTTCCTTATAGCCTTGGGCCAGCCATCGATCCTTTCCTCGAGACTCCTCTGATCAGGAGGTGATCCGAGTCGTTGGTTCCATATAGCATAGGACCAACCATCCAACCTTTTTCTCGAGACTCCTGTGATCCGGAGGTCATCCGAGTCGTTGGTTCCTTATAGCCTAGGACCAACCATCCATCCTTTTCTCGAGACTCCTCTAATCCGGAGGACATTCGAGTCCTTGGTTCCGTATAGCCTAGGACCTACCATCTATCCTTTCCTCGAGACTCCTCTGATTCGGATGTGATCCGAGTCGTTGCTTCCCTATAGCCTAGGACAAACCATCTATCCTTTCCTCGAGACTCCTCCGATCTAGATGTGATCCGAGTCGTTGGCTACTTATTGCCTAGGACCGACCATCCATCCTTTTCTCGAGACTCCTCTGGTCTCGAGGTCATCTGAGTCGTTGGTTCCTTATAGCCTACGACCAACCATCCATCCTTTTCTCGAGACTCCGCTGATCTGGAGGTGGCCTAGTCGTTGGTTCCATATAGCCTAGGACCAACAATCAATCCTTTCCTCGAGACTCCTCTGATCCAGTGGTGATCCGAGTCGTTGGTTCCATATAGCCAAGGACCAACCATCCATCCTTTTTTCGAGACTCCTCTAATCCGGAGGAGATCCGAGTCCTTGATTCCTTATAGCCAACGACCAACCATCCATCCATTTCTCGAGACACCTCTGATCCGGAGGTGATTCGAGTCGTTGGTTCCAAATAGCCTAGGACCAACCATCCATCCTTTTCTCGAGACACCACTGATCCGGAGGAGGTCCGAGTCGTTCGTTCCTTATATCTTAGGACCAACCATCTATCCATCCCTCGAGACTCCTCAGATCCGGAGGTGATCCGAGTCGTTCGTTCCTTATAGCCTCGGACCAACCATCTATCCTTTCCTCGAGACTCCTCTGATCCGAAGGTGATCCGAGTCGTTGGTTCCATATAGCCAAGGACCAACCATCATTCCTTTTCTCGAGTCTCCTCTGATCTAGAGGAGATCCGAGTCGTTGGTTCCGTATAGCTTAGGACCAACCATCCATCCTTTTCTCTAGACAACTCTGATCCGGAGGTGATTCGAGTCGTTGGTTCCTTATAGCTTAGGACCACCCATCCATCCGTTTCTCGAGATGACTCTGATCCAGAGGAGGGCCAAGTCATTGGTTCCTTATAACCTAGGACCTACCCTCTATCCTTTCCTCGAGACTCCTCTGATCCGGAGGTGATCCGAGTCTATCGTTCCTTATAGCCAAGGACCAACCATCTATCCTTTCCTCGAGACTCCTCTGATCCGGATGTGATCCGAGTCGTTGCTTCCCTATAACCTAGGACCAAACATCTTTCCTTTCCTCGAGACTCCTCCGATCTGGATGTGATCTGAGTCGTTGGTTACTTATAGCCTAGGACCGACCATCCATCCTATTTTCGGGACTCCTCTGATCCGGAGGTGATCTGAGTCGTTGGTTCCTAATAGCCTACGACCAACCATCCATCCTTTTCTCGAGACTCCTCTAGTCCGGAGGAGGTCCGAGTCGTTGGTTCCTTATTGCCTAGGACCAATAATCGATCCGTTCCTCGAGACTTCTCTGATCCTGAGGTGATCCGAGTCGTTGGTTCCTTATAGCCTAGGACCAACCATCCATCCTTTTTGTCGAGACTCCTCTGATCCGGAGGTGATCTAAGTCGTTGGTTCCTTATAGCGTAGGACCAACCATCCATCCTTTCCTCGAGACTCCTCTGATCCGGAGGAGATCCGAGTCGTTGGTTCCATATAGCCTAGGACCAACCATCCATCCTTTTCTCGAGGCACCTCCAATCCGGAGGTGATCCGAGTCGTCGGTTCCTTATAGCCTAGGACCAACCATCTATCCTATTCTCGAAACTCCTCTTATCCGGAGGAGATCCGAGTCGTTGGTTCCATATAGCCTAGGACCAACCATCCATCCTTTTCACGAGACTCCTCTGATCTGGAGGAGATCCGAGTCGTTGGTTCCATATAGCCTAGGACCGACCATCCATCCATCTCTCAGGACTCGTTTGATCCGAAGGAGATCTAAGTCGTTGGTTCCTTATAGCCGAGGACCAACCATCCATCCTTTTCTCGAGACTCCACTGATCTGAAGGTGGTCCGAGTCGTTGGTTCCTTATAGCCTTGGACCAACCATCGATCCTTTCCTGGAGACTTTTTTGATCTGGAGGTTATCCGAGTCGTTGGTTCCATATAGCCTAGGACCAACCATCCATCCTTTTTCTCGAGACTCCTCAGATGCAGAGGTCATCCGAGTCGTTGGTTCCTTATAGCCTAGGACCAACAATCCATCTTTTTCTCGAGATTCCGCTGATCCAGAGGAGGTCCGAGTCGTTCGTTCCTTATATCTTAGGACCAACCATCTATCCTTTCCTCGAGACACCTCAGATCCGGAGGTGATCCGAGTCGTTCGTTCCTTATAGCCTAGGACCAACCATTCATCCTTTCCTCGAGATTCCTTTGATCCGGAGGTGATCCGAGTCGTTAGTTCCTTATAGCCAAGGACCAACCATCGTTCCTTTTCTCGAGACTCCTCTGATCCGGGGGAGATCCAAGTCGTTGGTTCCATATAGCCGAGGTGCAATCATCCATCCTTTTCTCGAGACAACTCTGATCTGGAGGTGATTCGAGTTGTTGGTTCCTTATAGCTTAGGACCAACCATCCATCCTTTTCTCAAGATGACTCTGATCCGAAGGAGGTCCCAGCCGTTGCTTCCTTATAGCCTAGGACCAACCTTCTATCCGTTCCTCGAGACTCCTTCGATCCGGAGGTGATCCGAGTCGTTCGTTCCTTATAGCCTAGGACCAACCATCTATCCTTTCCTCGAGACTCCTCTGATCCGGAGGTGATCTGAGTCGTTGCTTCCCTATAGCCTAGGACCAACCATCTATCCTTTCCTCGAGACTCCTCCGATCTTGATGTGATCCGAGTTGTTGGTTACTTATAGCCTAGGACCGACCATCCGTCCTTTCCTCGGGACTCCTCTGATCCTGAGGTGATCTGAGTCGTTGGTTCCTTATAGCCTACGACCAACCATCCATCCTTTTCTCAAGACTCCTCTGATCCTGAGGTGATCCGAGTCGTTGGTTCCTTAAAGCCTAGGACCAACCATCCATCCTTTTTGTCGAGACTCCTCTGATCTGGAAGTGATCCGAGTCGTTGGTTCCTTATAGCCAAGGACCAACCTTCCATCCTTTCCTCGAGACTCCTCTGATCCAAAGGAGATCCGAGTCGTTGGTTCGTTATAGCCTAGGACCAACCATCCATCCTTTTCTTGAGACACCTCTGATGCGGAGGTGATTCGAGTCATTGTTTCCTTATAGCCTAAGTCCAACCATCCATCCTTTTCTCGAGACTCCACTGATCTGAAGGATGTCCGAGTCGTTGGTTCCTTAATGCGTTGGTCCTACCATCTATCCTTTCCTTGAGACACCTCTGATCCAAGTTGTTGGTTCCTTATAGCCTAGGACCAACCATCCATCCTTCTCTCGAGACACCTCTGATCCGGAGGTGATTCGAGTCGTTGTTTCCTTATAGCCTAAGACCAACCATCCATCCTTTTCTCTAGACTCCACTGATCCGAAGGATGTCCGAGTCGTTGGTTCCTTATTGCGTTGGACCAACCATCTATCCTTTCCTTGAGACACCTCTGATCCGAGTCGTTCGTTCCTTATAGCCTAGGACCACCCATCTATCCTTTCCTCAAGACTCCTCTAATCCGGAGGTAATCCGAGTCGTTGGTTACTTATAGCCTAGGACCAACTATCTATCCTTCCCTCGAGACTCCTCTGATCCCGTGGTGATCCGAGTCGTTGGTTCCATATAGCCTAGGACCAACCACCTAACCTTTTCTCGAGACTCCTCTGATCCGGAGGTGATCCGAGTCGTTGGTTCCTTATAGCCATGGACCTACCATCTTTCCAATCCTCAAGATCCCTCTGTTCCGGAGGTGATCCAATTCGTTGGTTCCTTATAACGTAAGACCAACCACCTATCCTTTTCTCGAGACTCCTGTGATCCGGAGGAGATCCGAGTCATTGGTTCCTTATAACCTAGGACCAACCATCCATCCTTTTCTCGAGACTCCTCTGATCCGGTGGTGATCCGAGTTGTTGGTTCCTTATAGCCTAGGACCAGCCATCTATCCGTTTCTCGAGACTCCTCTTATCCGCACGTGATCCGAGTCGTTGTTTCCTTATAGCTTAGGACCAACCATCTATCCTTTTCTCGAGACTCCTCTGATTCGGAGGTGACTCGAGTCGTTGGTTCCTTATAGCCATGGGCCAACCATCCGTCCTTTTCTCGAGACTCCTCTGATCCAGAGGTGATCCGAGTCGTTGGTTCCTTATAGCCTAGGACCAACAATCCATCCTTTTCTCGAGACTCGCTTGATCCGGAGGACATCCGAGTCGTTGGTTCCTTATAGCCTAGGACCAACCATCTATCCTTTTCTCGAGCCTCCATTGATCTGGAGGTGATCCGAGTCGTTGGTTCCTTATAGGCTAGGACCAACCATCTATCCTTTCCTCGATACTCCTCTGGTCCAGAGGTGATCCGAGTAGTTGGTTCCTTATAGCCTTGGACCAACCACCTATCCTTTTCTCGAGACTCCTCTGATCCGAAGGTGATCCGAGTCGTTGGTTCCTTATAGCCAAGGACCTACCATCCATCCTTTTCTCGAGACTCCTCTGATCCAGAGGTGATCCAAGTTGTTGGTTCCTTATAGCCTAGGACCAACCATCCATCCTTTTCTCGAGACTCCTCTGTCCCGGAGGTGATCCGAGTCGTTGGTTCCTTATAGCCTAGGAGCAACCATCTTTCTTTTTCTCGAGACTCCTCTGATTCGGAGGTGATCCGAGTCGTTGGTTCCTTATAGCCTAGGACCAACCATCTATCCTTTTCTCGAGACTCCTCCGATCCGGCAATGATCCGAGTCGTTGGTTCCTTATAGCCTAGGACCAACTGTAGACACCCCGATTTTGATGTAGTTCATTGATAAGACCTCATTTGTTGCTTTGGATATGGCTGACCTTTGGTCCAATCGCTAAGCCCATAGCAAGCCCATAGCCCTGTTCGAAAACCCGACACACCTAGCTAACACACCAACCCAGCGCACCTTGCTAGCACACCAACCCAGCACACCAAGCTAGCACATCAACCTAGCACACCAACCTAACGCACATCCCTAGCACACATAGGTGGCGCACTTATCCAGCACACCTCCCTGGCGCACAAGGCTGCGACTACTGGCGTTCAGCCTTCCTTGGCTGTTACCTCCAGCAGCGAATGTGCCATGGAATATTCCAGGCTCTTCATTTGTGAGGCCCTCCATATACCCGTAACTCACCCCTGAGAGCTCCCTATAAAAGGACCTCCATAGGCATCATTTTCAGAGGACAACAGAGCCACAACAGAGAGACAAAATCCAGAGAGCTGAGAATTCTGAGCAGAATCCTTGCACCCAGCCATTTTCCACTCTAAAGACCCAACCTCTGCACGAGCTGTTCCATCAGTCCAGCAACATATTTTCATTCCCTGGAGCACCCCTTGCGTCCTGAAGCCTTCCAAAGCAATGCGGTTCTCTTATCTATGATATCGCAAGAGGGAACACATCGAGAGGTTGGCTTTCTACCACCTCTTTGCTTTCTTCTAAATTTCATGTTAGAACTTAGTAAAAGCATGCTTAAAATCCTATGAATGATCTGATTTGCTCCACATTTTCGATGTTTGCATGATAACATGCTCATTTTCTTTACAAATAATCTCCATGCTAATTCATGTTTTCATTTCTAGCATGAGATCAGCATAAGCATAAGTTTTATTGTTTCCTTGCATATAACACCTTGCCATGCACCTATGTGTGCCATTTGCACGTGAAAGCATGCACACTCTATCATCATATTTACATGTTTTGATTCAGATCTTGCTGGTACCTGAATGTTTCACATGCATGAACCCATCATTGGCTTCGATTTCAAATACTTTGTTTTCATGATGGTTATTGATCCTACACTTGCATCATATGTTTTCCAATTTTATCACGGCATGAGCCTTTGTTAGCACTTGCATGAATCCTCCTTGCATCTCTGTCGGGTGGGATCTGGATCAGGTCACGGTCTGATCCAGACACCCTGGGACGCACCAATCAGGCACACCCCACCCACGCACCAGTCTGACGCACTCTATAGGCGCGCCAAACTGGCCAGAGATCAGAGCACCTGCATTTTTATGTCTCTTTTTGCATGGTTTTATTGCAAGGTTTTAAGCTCGTTTCTTTCTGATTGGATTCTCTGGTTTATCAAGATATCACCTGGGTTTATTCAGCTTTAAATCAACTACTTTCCATCTTGTTTTCTCTGATTTGTATTCCGTTCCAGGCTGAATCTGGTAGACTGGTTGCACATTACACCTTTGTGAGAATCTGGTGCATCAGTCCATGATCCAGTGGCCTAACTTGGTCTTGCACCTTGCATATAGCTTCAATAGGTTGGAACCTGTGTGAGGCTATTGGCCCTTGAGCACAGGGTCCATTTGCATTTGTATTTCATGTGTTTTGGATGCATGTGTTCCTGAGTTTTACTGAATGTTTTCTACAGCACGTTTTCCAGAGTGCATCCTCTGAGGTTTTGCTTTGCATGGCTTTTTGTTTTGCCCCTGCATATTTAGCTGGCCCACCTAGACGCACATAGGTGGCGCTCCAGACTGACGCACCTGTCTGGCACACCAAACAGGCGCAGTATCCTGTTTTCAGTAGCGCACAACATGTCTTTCAGATGTTTTTGCTTCCTTTCTCGACCCAATTTGCTTCTGGGTTTTTATCTGATTTTCTTCCTTGATGTATTAGGAAGGCACATCCTTGTTTTCAACAGTTTTCTCGCATCTTAGCTTGCTTTTAGGCATATAGTAAGCAATGATGAGAAATCACTCAAATCGATACAACTTTGATTATGTTTATGCAATATCTTTGCATTACGCACCGGACCCGAAATAAAGAGTGATATTCCTGAGCATTAAGACACACCCCCTACACATCATGCACCTATATTCTAGACACCACTCATAAGCATAGCATGGCATATCGCCCTCGGGTGTACAGCAAAAGGATGAAAGCCGACATTCATTTGCAAAAGAGAAATCATTAGAAGACCGATTCGTCGGGCGTGCGAGGGTGCCTAACACCTTCCTCGTATGTAGCAGGGATCCTTACCCGCATTTCTGGTTTTACGTAGCCCCTTTTTTATTTTTTTTGCATGATTCTTCATGTGCTTATGATTTTCCTCGTCTTCCATAATAGACTAGGTGGCGACTCCTGCATTTTGCATTTCTCCCTTTTCTTTTTGCCGTGGCTTTGTCGCTCCTTTGGCACACACACCACCTACCCGTGTGGGCCACCCCTGTCGGCATGGTTACAGGAATTGGCGACTCCACTGGGGATAACCAGATCCTGGCTTTTGTTTTGTTTTCTCTTTTGCATTGGCTTTCTCCTTACGTGCTTTATTTTCCCTTGCCATGCTATCTTTGCCATGCCTTGCCATCCTTTGAGTGGTGTCTTCCATTTGCATGCATCGCACTTTGCTATGATTTTCTCACAATTGCCATGTCTTCACACTATTACACATTGGCTCACATGCTTGCATTCTTTTATCCATGTCTACTTGCCTGTTTATTTCCCTTCCGGCTATGCCTTGCCTAGGAGAATAGAGACATGCTTGCTTCCCCTCTTTGGTTAATAAAGCATAACAACAAAAATCAAATCATAAGGCAAAGTAGCGACAAATTGCAAACTCTCCCCCATGGCTTAATAAATTGGCAAGTAAAAACCATAAAGCATACTTCGCATACATCATATAGGGCATGCATCTTCTCCTCTCCTAGGATTACCCATATCAATCTGCGAAGGGCATGTTCCAGTGGTTCATCCTATTGGTTTTGGCATGGGATGGAAAATCGGGCTTGTTCCCCCTTTACTGGGGTCGTGTCGGTGTTAGTAAAGCGGCACAGCCTATTGCTTAGGCAGAGGTCAAGGCTACGAAAGCACCACTCGTTCACTGCCTATGCTTTGGCTGGGATTTAGAACGGGGACCTTACTACTTCTAACCTTGAGTCGGAGACCTATCTACCTTAGCTGAGAACCCGGAGTAGACAGCTTGGTAGGACACCCCTAGATGATGAGAGAGTGCATACTAGAGGCATGCATTCGCATTACATACCATCATAATCATTGCATTTTTCTAATTTGTTTGTTTTATGCATAGGATTTCTGTGGTCTCCTCAACTTAAGCCCGAGATCTTTTCCTTTCACTGACTCTTCTTTTGCGACCTTACCGTCGATCGCATCCTCGAGTTATTCGTCACTTCCGACGATAGCTCGTCCTAGGACTCATCTTGTTCATCCAAGCCGCAACCCAATCCTCACTCGCTCGCGTTCCGCGATGGCCTAGCATGCCAGCGAGTCCCTTTCCCCTGCCGTCTAGGAGGACATTCCTGCCTTCGGACACTCCTCCTTTGTGTCTATTCCTATTATTTCAGCCACCTCCACTTTTGCCTTAGCTTCCGGAGGTCCTCCACCTCCTCACTTCCGTGTCCCCGTGGCACCACCGCCATCGGGATCACCAGCCTGGTCTTTTCTTGCTGTCGGGGCCACAGCAGTCGAGCCTATCTCGCCCCAAGGCTATGCCTTTACCTGCCCTCCTCCTACTGTGGTTGTTTCTGTAGTAGCCACCCCCTAGTTTGGACAACTGGGATCCCAGCCTTTTGCTTCTGCCTCCTTCTTGCCTCCATCCGTCGGAACCACCAGCGATGATCCTGCGACCGCGCAGCTACAACAGATGACGGCCCTCGCCCAGCAGCTGCAGGGATTAGCACTGGCGTTCCAGCCCTTCTCTGCCTTGTCCTTCCCTGCTCCCGAGTTGCCTGCACAACTAGCCTTAGGACCACAGCTTGCACCTGCAGCACTCCCACCATAGCCGTCGCCATCCCTTGTCTCTCCGGCAATAGGGATGTTGGCACCACCCTCTGTTGCACCAGCACAGCACCCACCACAGCATGCATCCCTCCTATCTGGTGGCTTGCCCTCTAGGCCGGTGGGAGCACAATCGACCGTGATCTTTGTACTGGATTCCACCCCGGTTCAACAGCTCTTGCTTCCACACTCTGCACCAATTGTTGCACCACCTCCTGCCTTTTCTTCGCCCTTTTATCAAGGATCATCCTTTATCCCGCACCACACTGCACCTTTGCACGGGTACACTGGCCATCCCGCCATAACACCAGACGGCAGAATGGTGGATCCGGAGGAGCCCTCGAGGCAACCCATGCAGTGTACGCGGCACCTACCTCCACTGCACAGTTCACAGCTACAGTAGCTCCAGATGCTCTCCACGCAAGAGTAAATGACCTGGAGCGCACTCTCCGGCAAGTGCAAGGTGGGGACCGCTAGTCCTTCCAGTTCCGGGACCCTTGCTATTTCCCAGAGGCGACTCTCCCTCCGAATTTCCACATCTCGGAATTCGAAAAATTTAATGGTAGGGGCTGCCCAATTGCCCACCTTAAAGCCTATTGAGGAGACATCGCTCAACTCCAGGCTGATGAAAGGTTACTTATCCGCCTGTTCCAAAAGAGTCTTACGAGGCCCACGTTGAAGTGGTTTACATCCCTCAACATGGCCACCTTTAGGACTTGGGATGACCTTGCACAGGCATTCCTGGAACAATATTCTTTCAATCTCAACTTAGTCCCCAAGTGGGAGGACCTAGTCGCCCTTAGGCAGAGACCCCAAGAATCATTCGGGGAGTATCTTGGTCGTTGGCAGTCCTTGGCTTCGTAGGTCAAGGATAGACCCTCGGATGAGGAGTCTATCGAGATCGTGATCCGAGGAGCACAACCAGCGGTCGGGGCTCTGCTTAGCATCCAGCTAGTCACCACTTTCACTGCATTGCTCCAGGCGGGCGCCCGTGATGAGAGTTCGCTGCGCGGTGGCAGCTTTCCAGCACTCTGCATTTGCTAACCAGGCCACTGCCTCACATAGTGGTCCTAGCAGTAGCAAAAGCAACCCCAATACCAATCCACCAAGGAAGCGGGATTCCCCCAAGAACTCTGTCTCCTACATTAGAGCCCCTGCTGCTCCAGCAAATGTCCACTCGCCCGCACAACACCAAGTAGTTTACGCACCCACACCTACACCTAGGCCACAACATGCATCACACATTACCCCCACTGCTACACTAGTATATCCTAACCCCTCGGCTAGGACGCGCCCACCGTTGGCACATACACAGCCGAAGCGACAACGCCATGACCGACGCCACTATACCCCTTTAGTGGAGCCGTTGAGCATGGTTTTCCCCAAAGTCGCATCTTTGCTGAGGTTGCCGGAGGTACGCCCTCTGCCTAACCCACTGCCATCCTAGTACAACGCTAACGCGTTCTGCAATTTCCATCGTGTGG
>JAMKQA010005157.1:0-20753 GCA_024699735.1 Posidonia australis | reverse complement strand
CATTATGTAGCCCTATTTTGTCTCCAATTGTGTAGAGAGAACTCCTCCCTCTTCTCTCCATATCTAGGGTTTCATGTGAGGTTCGTCTGTGGGGGAGGGTTTGGATGCTTGGGATGTGGGCATCCATCCGTTCGTATTTGTTTTCTCTTCACCACTCGGCGCAACAAACCTATAACCACCTAAACAACCTAACCACTTGCCACTCCATCATAACAACCTATAACAATCTCTAACCACCTAAACATACCCTAACCACTTCCCTCTCCATCACAACAACCCATAACAACGTATAACAACCTCTAACCACCTAAACAAACCCTAACCACTTCCCACTTCATCATAACAACCTATAATAACTTGTAACAACCTCTAACTTCCTACAACAACCCTTAACAAACTATCTATAACAACCCAAGCAACCTAGTTATTTGCAAGCCTATAAATACCCCAATTTGTAAAAAAAAAAGGGGGGGAAAAGCTTGAAAAAGAGAGAAAAAAACTTGAAAAAAAGAAAAAGCTTGAGAGGAGAGTAACCAAGAGGAGATCACTCAAACCAGAGCAATCAAGTAAACTAGAGCAACAGAGGAGTTTCAGACCACTGAGGAGGCTCGGAAAAGGGGTAGTTCAGAGCTCCGGCCACCATCTTTGGCGAGCTCCGGCAATCGGAATAGCCTCCACCCACTGCAAGCTCAGGTAAGCCATTGAACAGAGTTCAATTCTCTTCCATTTCTTCCCCTGGATCTTCCTCAACCTCCCTGAAGTGATTCCATTGGAGATTGGAAGCTTGCCGGCCGGAATTTCAGGTTTTATGGGTCGCTAGACCCATTTTTCAGGCTGGAGAGGTGGGGGCACGAATCACTGAGTGATTCGTGCCCTGGTGTGTGTGGTGTGGTTAGTCTAGGTCCCCTCTTGCTCCTACTCCACTCTGGAAGCCGCGTAGCCCCCTGAAAGCCATTGGAAGCAACTCGCCGGTCGCAGTCCCATCGTCGCCGGAGAAGACGACCCCTAGTAAAGGTCAACTATGCTTCTCCCGCATCGAGGCTCTGCTCTGATCATCGGTGCACCTTCCTATCCTTTCCCTCAGGCCTCCAGAAGCTCCAGAGCCCTCCTCCAAGCCTTGAGTTCCTCTTGTAGTCGACGTCGTTGGAGATGACATAGAGCTTGATTGTGAGAGGAGTGTACGCTGCATTTTTTGCCTCCAGATGGTGGAAAATGCCTCTCTCCATGCCGTCAACCTTCCTAGAACGTTGGATCTCCGCTTCACCGCATCCAATAGCTCTTTCTTCTTTGGGCACATCGTCGGAGTCGCGACGCCAACGAGCGAGATGGGAGAAGGAACCAGGCTGTTCAACGTCCAATCGGAGCTGATGGATCCTCTCTTCTCTCTTCCCACTTACTCATCAGTCGATGGGATGCATGACTGTGCATCGGGAAGGCCTGGATGGCTTCCCAGGTGGTTGTCGTCGGTTAGGTGTAGTCGTCGGCGACCGCCGAGTGTTTGTAAAATTTCTTTTAAGAAAACTTCTTTTCTTTTCTTCTGTTTGCATTTAGGTCCTTTTATTTTGCATATCAGTCCCTACATTTATTTTTTAATCATTTTAATAATGTCCTGTTTTGGTAAATTTGTAGTGTGGCCCTTGTGTTTTCTTTTACTAATTCTCAGGCTTTAAATTTTGACATAAAACCCTCTGATTTTGTTTTCATTCACTTTAAGTCCATAATTTGTGCATAAAACCTCGAACTTCACTAAAATTACACTGAATGCATATTTTTATGGCACATTTGCAAATCAATCCCTGGAAATTCATATTTTAACTCATGAGTCCACTGATTTGCACAGTTAACCCTGAATTTATTCAAATTACATTGAACACATGTTTTATTGGCAAATTTACAGATTAGACCCTAGGAATCCTAATTTTACCAAAAAAGCACAGTTTTGCACATTTAACCCCCAACTTCCCAAAAATTGCATAAAATGTGTTTTCTTTATCATTTTTGCTAATTTAACCCTGGAAATCTCAGCTTTACCTAGGAACATGTAATATTTGCATAAAGGCCCCTGGAAATTTACATGTTTCACCCATGCTTTGAATTTGTACATTTTTTTACCCCTTTTCATGCATATATTCTCATACTTATTTTTTGACATCGTGCACGCATCTCAAATTTATTTCAAAACTAGTTTTTCACCTTATTTTTTGGATTTCTTCTGATTTTCATGATTTTGATTTGATTTGGATTCTCTTCACTCGAGGGCATACATTAACATCCTTGACAATGTCGACATGGATCCGAATGAGAATTACTTTTTCATTTGATTTTTTCAGATTTCATAAGTTTCCGCTATTTTATATGATGCTTTCCGAATATTTCTGGTTTTTGTGATTTTCCTCATGGCCCAAGGGCGTACAGTAAAGTGGCATTTTCAATGCCTACATTGTCCCTTGGATTATTTTCCTTATTATTTCTCTTTTATTTGTTTATTCTCGTTGATTTGACATGTTTTCACATTCATCTTAGGCATGTGCATTCGGGGTAGACAAGCATACACACAGTAGATTTTTAGCAAGTAGGAAACCTAGAAAGACCGATTTTCTTTGGGCGCATTGGGGTGCCTAATACTTTTCCCATGCGTAACAAGAATCCTTACCCTTTCTTCGGCCCGCATTGATCTGTGCACTTCATTCATTAGGCATGGAGCATACATGTGTCTTCTTCGCATTGATTTCTTTAGGTTTTTCCTTTGTATTTAGTTTTCCTCGTCTTTCCATTAAAAGACTAGGTGGCGACTCCTTTTCCTTATCCTTTTCTTATCTTTCTTTGGTGTTTCCGAGTCTAATCTCCTTCGTCGGATTCATCATCTTCGTTGTGACCATATCGGGATTCCTTGTGTGTTTCCACACACCTTGGAGTCATGTAGGGTTCCACCAGCATGGTCACATCATGATATCATGCCTTTTGATTTGATGTTTGTTTTCCTTCACACAAGCATGATCACAACACTAGCACATGCCATGCACATGCCTTTTGATTGATGTGTGATATATGCATGCCATGTTTGATTTTCTTCCCCTTGCAATCATTAATCTAGGACAATTAGTGACTTTTTTGCCTCCTCTTCCTGTTAAAATAAAAGCTTGTAATAGAAACTAGAAGTTTAGGCAAAACTAGAGACAAAACATTCATCTCCCCTTCTTGGCTTAATAAAATTCCCTTAAAAGCCATTAAATCATATTTTGCATGCTTGAAGCCTATAAGATCATGCATTCTTTCTCCTCAGAGTCCACCTATAGTTGCGAATGATGGTCTCGGTCTGTCGTTCTATTGCTATTGGTGTAGGATGGGACGCTAGTCTATCCCCTCTTGTTTGGTGTCTTGTCGGTGTTAGTAGAGGGTACAACACATGCTTTGGCAGGGTCGAGGCTCCTAATGCACCACCATTCCATAGCTTTGGCATGGGACGGGACCTTACTTTCTGCCCTTGAGTCGTAGACCCAGGAACCTTTTGAGAGAAATCTATAGTAGACGACCTTTTTAGGACAGTTAGTTGGCAAGAGAGAGCATGTTAGATGCATCCATATGCATGTGTGCCATTCATGCCACCCTAATAAACTCTGCATTTTGTGTGCTTTGTCCTTTATATTGACCCTTCTTTCCTATTGTTCAGGTTAGCACACAAGTTCCCTAGCTGGAGCTCAAGTCCTGTTTCGCTGACTTTCCGCCTTTGGCTTAGTTTTTTCAGCCGTCTCTTTGAGCTACTCGTCACCATTCATGATAGCTCGCCGTAGAGTCCATCCTCCTCCTTACTATCACAACCCCATTTTCACCTATTCCTGCTCCACTATGGTCCAACACTTTAGTGAGCCTCTTCTCATTGCTGTTTTAGAGGAGATGCCAACTTTAGTCCCTCTTACCTTTATGACGTCTATTCTACCTCCTGCTTCGCCCGCATACCAATTCCAGGTATCTGGGGTTTCTTTGCCTTCTTTTTTTGGACCTAGGCAGATCTTGATCGGTCTATAGCTCATCACTGAGTTTATCACGGTGACCACCACTCTGGCCCTAGTGTCGTCTATCTCTATCTTGCCTTTGAGCTCTTTTACTATTACCACCTAGCCAGTTGCGACATTTTCTCTGGTAGGCTCTATCGTTTCTGGACAGTCCAGCTTCCATCCCCTGCTGACATCCATTCTGCTTTCCCTCCCACCCCTTAGTATTGTCGCTGATGGGTCATCTTTTGACTAGGCACTACATCTCCTGGCTCTTGCCCAGAAGTTGCAGGGCATGGCTCTCACTCTGAATCATTCTTTGTCCACTTTTATTCTTGCAACCCTTGAGGTCCCCCTCAGCCTTTGTCGGGTTCTCAGGTTACCCCCACTGTACCTCTGCCCCAGCCTTTTGTTACCCTGATGATGGGAGTGTCGACCCTACCTTCCACTCCTACACTACCTACAACACAGCATCTCACTCTGCCACGTGGTGGTTAGCCTCTAGGTTTGACTGGAGGTCAGCACTACAACGGATCGCTTCAGGGACACGTGCTAGCACAACAGCTGTTGCTCCCCTACACTGTACCTCACCCTACAATACATACTCCTCTACATCAAATACCAATCCTAGCATTTCTGCCACAACACAACACACCACAGCACGGGTATGCCAGCTATCATGCTATGACACCAAGTGGCATGATGGTGGATCTGGAGGAGCACCTAGGTGTAACCCAGATGGCATATGCAGGAATTGCCCCAACTACACTAGCCTTGCCAACAGTGACCCTAGATGCTCTCTTAACAAGGATGAGTGATCTGGAGAGAGCACTTCGGCAAGTATAGGGCGGTGATTGCCAATCTTACAAGTTTCAGGACCTTTACTAGTTTTTAGAGGCATCTCTCTCGTCAAACTTCTAAGTCCTAGACTTTGAAAAGTATAACGGTAAAGGCTACCCGATTTCGCATCTGAGAGCATATTGTGGAGACCTCGCACAACTTCAGGTTAATGAGAGGCTCCTGATCCATCTTTTCCAGAAGCAATTGACTGCTCCGGTCCTAAAGTAGTTCACTTCCTTGGACATGGCATCAATCATGACTTGGAATGACCTTAGCTAGGCATTCATGGAGGAGTATTCTTTCAACCTCGACCTATTTGCTAAGCGTGAGGACTTGGCCATCGTCAAGCAGAAGCCTAATAAGTCATTTGGAGAGTATGTTGGCCACTGGTGTGCTCTTTCTTCACAAGTTTGAGATTGATCCTCTGACAAGGAGTCCATCGAGATGGTCATTCGTGGAGCGTAGCCAGCCACTAGGGCTCTGCTGAGCATTCATCCTATCACCACCTTTGCATCCCTGATTTGAGTTGGTGCTCGCATGGAAAGCTTGATGTATAGCGGCAGCTATCCCTCACTTGCTACATTTGCTAAGCAGGCGACCACCCCCAACCATTGTGTCGGCACCAACAGCAGCAACAACAACAACAATGGCATGAACAATAACTTCAACAAGAGGAGGGATCCCCCCAAGATCGCCGTTGCTTAAGTAGGGTCCCCTGCTATGCCTATTTTGTGGGCACTACTTTAGGGTTAGGAAAAAATAGGAACAAAGGGAATGCAAACCAAAAATGAGAAAAGGATAAGGAAAAGGAATCAGAGTCGCCACCTAGTCTATTAAGAGGAAAACCGGAAGATGAGGAAAATCGGGAAACACAAAATAGATGACATAATACGATAGAAATATAAGATGAAGAAGTCCGTGCCAATGGATGAGACACAAGGGTCATTATGAGTCAAAGAAAGGGTAAGGACTCCTGTTACGCATGAGGAAGGTGTTAGGCACCTCCATACACCCGATGGATCGGTCTTTCTTGACTTGTTCGACCATATGTGTGGCTATGTTGGCATGTTTATGCCAATTCATGTTTGCCTTTAAGCTAGATGATGCAATAATGTGAAAACATGATGCGACAACCACAATAAGAAGGAAATCTGGAAACATAGCAATCAAGGATGTAAGAGATGTGATAAACAAGCATGGGGACTCGGTCTAATGATGGCCAAAAATCCTTGGACAATCCACACAGGGCACTTGCGTAGGCTAGTCGTGGGTCTAGAAATAGGTCCAATCATATGACTTCTCATTGTCCAAGGAAGTTGAGCAAAACTCCAAATGAGAAAACAAGTGCATGGCCATAAAGAGTGAGAAACAAAAATCTCATGATAGCAAGCTATATCACGAAAATAGAATAAGGGATAGACAAACAAGGTGAGGCTAGGTTGACCAGTGCTATGGACTAGGGAACCCACACATAGAGCTTGTGGTATTGACTCGAGACCCCTGAATTGCAATAGACGGTTGACCCTTATTGCCTTCCCCGAGCCACAATAGCATACAAGGATGCATGGCAAGCAACAATAAAGCAAGGAGCATCAAATAGTAACTAGAAAACATGGTTGAAAGGATTAAAAGGGCCTAAGCCTTTCCCTCCACCTTTGCTTATGCTCGTCGGATTGGACGACCATCGCCGACCATGAGCGAGGTCAGTGAGGCTCGTCGGTCCTCTATGGTAAACGGGGGATGTTGAAGGGAGTCTAGGGAAGGCTCAGGAAGCTAGTTACATGCATGTTCATGCGTGGACTGTTCTCCCCATCCAATTGGGTTCTGTCGGCATCATCCTCCCCCTGTCCAGCCATGGTGGATGGCTGAGGACTTCATGGAGGAGTCAGGAGGCAAAGATGGATGAGAAGGGGGGCTAGGATGCCCTTGGAGGAGCCTTACCTCATGCTCAAAGGTTGTCGGCCTCACATTGGTCAGTGGCTTCTCTGCCAACGAGATGCAAATGCAAGGATAAAATGTATGAAGGAATAAACAAGTAAGCAATGCACACAAGGTTTCTGAGCAGTAGAAAGTGGTCGAGGCACAATGCAGGTACCTATTTGAAGGTCACCAAGCTCTCCTGGTTCGATGGTACCAGTGTCTCCAGTGATGAGCGAGGAAAGGTGGTTGACAGTTGGAATGGGTGACTAGTGTGCTTGGAAGCAAGGTGGGTGTGCAATGGACATATGGAGTGAGCAACAAGCACAAGGATCCCATTGTAGGTGGCAAGCATGGCTTAAATAGAGGGATGATTTGAATTTGGGCCATCAACCTCTAACCATTTTCATCCTTTGGCTGAGATTCAATCAAGGTGGCACGATGGTGAATTTGGTTTTCATGGGGAGCTTCATGGTCCAGATGCAATATGGGACACATGTAGATCCAAGCCAACCAATGGGAGGTTGGGATTTTGTGTACCCAAAGTGAATGGACAAGTCTAACCTTCACACTATCACTGACCCAAGGCACATGGGCATCTCGCTCACGTGTCTTGTTCGTGTTATTGGGCTACGAGAGTCCTAAGCCAACCCACAAGTAAAGGTCACAAGTCCACTCCACTCAGCATCTAGGCCATGAAGGGGCTCAAGTGAATTGGTTTTGGGTTTGGTTAGGGCAATGCTAGATTGTGGCTTAGTGGGTTTGGATTTTAGGTGGGGTTTTAGGTAATGAGGGTGGTGGTGTTGACCGACATCCAAAGTGTTCCTGCTAGAGAAGCTAATTACCATCCTAGGGCAAAACTGGGGTGTCTACAGATGCCCCTCCCTAGGCGAGGTCAATGGAAACGAGACCGATGCTCAGGGTTGAGAAAGACACCCCACTTAAGTCTGTGGGAGAACGAAGCAGTGGGTATTGAGTCATTTACTCGATAGATGCATCGAAAAATGTGACTCGTTGCTAGAATGCAGATGCCGATGCAATTATGACTAGCATGTACACATGCAATGCTAGAAAATGTGAAGATGCTTGCTACAGGTGCTGATGCTGAATGGCAAGAATGCAATACTAGATGCAGTGTCAGATGCTGCTAATGCACAGGCAAATGCAAAGGTGATGAGCAACTACTTTACAACACGGGGCGTGATTGGTCATCAGGCAGACAGAAAGGGGATGAGATGGGTCGATGGACTCATCAATCGGATAGCTTAGGTTATCAACCCAGGGAAGAAAAAGGGCACGACAATTAATTAAACTTTTCGACCGAGCAGAGGTAGACAATTGACGGGTGTCATCCGGACGTTTGACGATGTCACCAGGATAGTTTGGGGTATAAGCCCAAAGAAGAGGGGCATGACAAGATTGATGGGCTTGTCGACTGAATGGGTAGATAGATGGTTGAAGGACGTCGACCAGACATTTGACGGTGTCACCTGGATAGTTAAGGTATTAGCCCAAAGAAGAGGACGAGCTATTGTAGACACCCCATATGCTTGTAGTGGGACCTTAAACCCTAAACCCTAGGTTAAACTCTAATCCAAACCACAAACCTTAGGTTAAACCCTAAACCAAACTCAAAACCCTAATCTAAACCCTAAACCCTAGGTTAAACCTTAAACCAAACTCTTAACCCTAATCTAAACCGTAAATCCTAGGTTAAACCCTAATCCAAACCCTAGGTTAAACCCTAAACTCTAGGTCAAACCCTAAACCCTAAACCAAACTCAAAAACCTAATCCAAACTCTAAACCCTTGGCTAAACCCTAATCCAAACCACAAACCCTAAAAAAACCCTAAACCCTAGGTCAAACCCTAAGTCAAATCCTAAACCATGAGTCAAACCCTAAACCCTAATTTCAAATCCTAACAACCTAACCACTTCCCACCTAAAAACCAACATAAATTGACTTAAAATTAAGGTTCCGTTGCGTTCTGGCGGCGACTCACCGGGTGTTGGAGGCAACTACCTCCGTGCACCTGGTTCTGGAGTGTCCACCGTCAGATTTTCCCCCTACATTGGTCGCGCCGAGCTCTTCAATTTTGTGAGTGACTTCGGAGAAAGCCTGGAGCTGGATCAGCTCGCTTGAGCTTGATCTAGCTCCAGGTTGTGGCCGCAGGATGTCGATCCCTGCTCCTTTGGGTTCGACTGCTCCGGTGGTTGACCCTTTGGATTGTCAAAAGGGCAGCACTTCGCCTCCTGAAGACCCCCTTTCATCACCTTTGAAATTCAATAATCCTAGAGCGGCCCCTGAGCACCGCCGCAATTTATCCTTCATTGTAGCTACTCGTGAGTCGCATCAAGCGCCCTTTTTTCCTGGTGTGCCGGTGCGGAAATCGGTTTTGATTGATGGATAGGAGGTTATTCAATTCTCTATTGATGAGGTGAGCCAGATGGCTACGCCGTTCTCCTGGACCTTGATTGGCAAGTTCACTACTGGCAGGCCTGCTTTAATGGAGGTCCTCATTGCTATGAAGAATGTCATGACCTTCTAAGAGGTTATCTTCCCTGTGGCGCTCAATCACAGACACGTTTTGATCCGCTTCTCCAACAGGGAGGATTTTGTTAAAGCCTACATCAAAGATGCTTGGTTCATTAAGGGGAAAAGAATGAGAGTTTTCAGATGGTCTCCTAATTTCACGATTGGCTCTGTGTCATCTTGCACTCCTGTGTGGGTTGGTCATCCTGTGCTGAGAGCTCACTTGCATGATCCTAGTGCTATTCAATCCATAGCAAGTTCGCTTGGGAAGTTTTTATGCATGCACAAAGATGTGACCAATTTCACTAGGCCCGGTTATGCCTATGTCTGTGTTGAAATGGATCTTGCTAAGCTAGTGAAGAAGTTTATTACTATTGATAATGGTGGCCAGATAATCAAGTAGGAGGTGGATTATGGTAGGTCCCTACCCCCGTATTGTCAGTTTTGCTCCATGATTGGGCATTCGTTTGCGTTCTGTAGAAGGCAGTGTTTGGTTGAGCAGACGCCTAAGCCTGTGAATGATGTGAATCCTATTAGCAAAGAAACTTGGGGATGGGAAGGGTTCTGCTACTGCTGGCCAATCCAAAAGTGCTAGGAAACGCGCCAACAGGAAATTCAAACTGGGGGGAGTCAAGATTGCTAAGCCTCTGAAATCGGGGTTACCAGTGATCAAAATTAAGGAATCTAGCAAGGAGGAACATACTAAGAAAAGTTTGGTGGAGGCTAAGCAGCCTCCTCTCGTGGCTAACAAAGGAAAGGTTGTGGCTCTTGATGGCATCCCTCCTGGTAGCCTTGGAGATGGGGCTGGTCAACTGTTGCTAGTAAGAAGTTTTGGAAAGTGGGATCCTCTAGTAAAGGGGTGGGTAGGGTTTTTGACTCTAACTACTAGAAATCGGTCCTGAATCAGTCAAAGGTTGTTAGTGGAGTCCCAACTGAGGCCTGCAAAGATGCTCCTGGTGGTTTCGATTTGACTCAAGGGAAAGAAACTCCTCAAGCTGTGTTTGAAGCAGGAACGAGGATGGTGGTTAAGCCAGTTAAGACTTTTAAGAAACCAGCTGGATACAAGGTCTCTACCGCAAAGGAAGCTAAGGAGAGGGTACCCAAAAAGGTGAACTTTGATTTGAATGAAGCTGATATTCTTCTGAAAGCCAGGTCCAATGCTGATAAGGAACGTAGAATGGAGGAGCCTATTCTCTCTGGCAAACCCAAGGTCCAACAGGAGGATGATCTTCCCTGGGAATTACAAAACATGAGGCTGGAAAAGTTTCTGAACAATCAATCGAAAGTCCTCCACAGGACTGAGTTAGCTGCTAGGGAGATTTCACCCATCCAAATCATCTCTAAGACTGACTGGGCGAGTCCCATGGACATTGTTAATTCTAGTAGTGCTCATCAAAATTTGTGGTCCAAGTTAAGGAAGGTGAAAACCCTACAACATCAAAACTCCACTGGAGTAGAAGATTTGCGTGCTAATGAGATTCCTGTGTTGGGATATGTGGAAGATATGGTGGTAGAGGCTAATGCTAGAGTGGTTGCGGATCTCAATCATGTGATGGAGGTGTATTCCCCTGTTTCAAAACCTGGAGTTGGTTTGGAAAATTTGATGGATCAGTTCAGTTTGGCCAGCAAGGAGGAGGGTCTCTTTTTTCCCCTTGCACATGTTTTGAAGCCCGTTACTTCTGATCAGGACTATCTGTTTGGCTCTAGAAGGAGTATTAAAGATGATATTAAAATGTTGTGGGATGCGATGTATTCCATGGCAGAAATTAAGGAAGCCTGTCCTGCCCTCATAGTCGTTGCTACTCACATGGAGCTGGATTTCAGGGAACTGTTGGTGGCGGAACAGGTTCCTAGTAGTGATGATGGCCCGGACCCTTCTGGTGGTCTGTGGTACCGGCATTGTTCTGATCCTGCCTTCATCGAGACTAACAAACCAGGGGTCCTTTCTGTTGGTTCTTCTAAAGAATCCGAGCATGTTTACGAGGATGTGCAAGGGTCCAGAGATCCTTCCTGGATTCTTGGGAGTGATAATCAATCTGAAGATTTGCTGGATGGTGCTGTGGTCCTTGCTTCGGATTCCTGGTCCAGGATTCCAGAATCTGTTTGTGATGATGGGGATAAACTTCTGGTTAGCAAGAGTAGGGCTTCCAGGCTCAAGGTTCAAAGGTACAACTTGAGGAGTAAGACTGGGACTATGGCTAAGTTCTTCAGTCAATCACATCATTCTGATAATGAGAGCTATGTTTAACACAATCATTTGGAATTGTAGGGGGATTGGTAATACTCCCACTCTATCCCATCTTAAAGGTTTAATACAGAAACACAAAGTGGATTTGGTTGGTATTCTGTAACCTATGGTAGGTGAAGGGAAGGCGCCTAATGTCTGTAAGCAGATTCGGATGGACAACTTCTGGGTTAATTCTGTCTCTGGATCCAAGATCTGGGTGTTCTGGAACAATCCCCTCTCCTTTTCTATCATTGAGGAGTCTGATCAAGCATCTACTTTTGCTGTTCACAGCATCTCTGGGCACATTGGCCAGTTTACTTGCGTCTATGCATCGTGTGATCGGTACAGAAGGAGAGACCTGTGGGTGGACCTGCTTAATGTGGGTTCTGCCACCTCTACTCCTTGGTTCCTGGGAGGAGATTGGAGCTGTGCTATTTCATCCTCTGAGCTCATTGGTGGAAGGGATTTTGATTTTCCAAGTTCTGATGACTTTGGAGACTTTATTCAGTTCACTGGCCTTGGGGAACCTCACCACTCTGGTAACCTCTTCTCCTGGTGTAATAATCAGCATGGTGCCAACAGGATCTACAAAAGGTTGGATAGGGTGCTTGGGATTGCTGAATGGATGGATTTGGTGTCCCACTCTGTTGCATACCTTGACAGAGTATTCTCCGATCATTCTCCAATGTTAATTTCCTCTCAAGCTCCTTGGTCTAGTGGTCCTAGCCCGTTTAAGTTCCAGTCGATATGGGTCGAACATTCTGAATTTCTAAATTTTGTGAGAGATAAATGGAATCGTGTGGCTTCTACTTCCCCTTTACTGAATCTGAGCATGAAACTTAAGGAGCTTAAATAGAGCTTGAAATGGTGGAACAAACACATTTTTGGGAACGTCTCTCAGAGAAATGACCATCTTCTTTCAAAGATGTCCAGTCTGGATGTGTATCTCCAGGAGGCTTGGGATGAGAATGTTTGGGAGCAGTTCAGGTCTATTAGACAAGAGTACATGGAGAATGAAAGGCAGCTGGAAATTTTTCTTAAACAGAAAGCTAAAGTTAAGTGGTTATTTGCTGGCGACAAGAATAGCAAGTACTTCCATTCAATTCTTCAAGATAGACGTAGAAACAATGCATTTGCCAACTTACTGGGGGCTTGCCTCAATGACAGACCTAAGATGTTGCAGATGGGAAGGGCTTTTTTCTTGAATCTCCTTCAGGAGGATGGATGCTATTTGGATCCATCCCTTTTGGATGTCATTCCACCTGTGGTGAAGGCTGAGGAGAACGAGCTTCTCAATTCCATTCCTTCCAGTGGGGAGATAAAGAAGACCATCTTCTCTATGGAGCCTGATAGTTCGCCCGGCCCTGATGGTTTTTATGTGCCTTTCTTCACCTCTTGCTGGGATATTGTTGGAAAGGACCTGGTTGAGGCTGTTTAGGATTTTTTCAATGGGACCCCTGTGCCAAGATGTTGGAAAGCCACTTTCTTAACTCTTTTTCCAAAGAAGGACTTGGTCTATGACTTCTCAGAATTCAGACAGATTAGTCTTTGTAATGTTTGCTATAAAGTGATTTCGAAGATTTTGGCAGACAGGCTGAATTCCTTCCTGCCAAAGCTCATCTCTCCAGAACAAGGGGCGTTTGTCAATGGTAGGCTTATTCATGAAAACATAGCCTTAACTCAAAAGCTCATTCAACATATTGACCTTGGTATCGAGGGTGGCAATGTCGTGCTGAACATAGACATGGAGAAAGCTTTTGATAGGCTTAATTGGGACTTCTTATTTGCGGTCCTCAGCAAGTTTGGCTTTGATGTAAAGACTCTTTGTCTTATCAAGCAATGTGTGGTGTCTAATTTTTATTCAGTGATTATTGATGGCTCTTCTACTGAGTTCTTCATGGGGTTAAGAGGATTGAGGCAAGGTGACCCCATCTCTCCTGCTCTTTTTATCCTGGCTGAGGAGGTGATGAGTAGAGGTTTATCCAAATTGCGAGAGAAGGGTAGTCTCATCCCTTATTTTGTGCACAAGGACTATCCTATTATCACTCATTCCCTATTCGCAGATGACACCATGGTTTTTCAGAATGGCAGAAGGCAATCTGTGCAAGCCACTATGGATTTCTTGCTTCAATACCAATTTGCTTCTAGGCAAAAGATCAACCCAACCAAAAGTTTCTTCTTGGTCTCTAAGAATCTTGAGAACTATCGGGTCAAGATGATCCAACAGCTGACTTCATTTCCTAGAGGTTTCCTTCCTTTTACCTATCTTGGATGCCCTATTTTCAAAGGCATGAGAAAACAGTGCTAGTTTGAGGATCTGGTGAACAAGATCTTGCAGAGGGTAAAGGGGTGGAATGCTAAATTCTTATCCCCAGGTGGAAAAATCATTCTGATTAAACATGTACTGTCGAGTATTCCTATACACATGCTGTCTATCTTTGACATCCCTGGTGTTGTCCTAGATAGGTTGAATAGGATTTTTGCTAACTTCCTTTGGGGAGATCAGGAAGGCACTCATAAGAGACATTGGGTGTCTTGGAATACTGTCTATTCCAAATTTGAAGAAGGGGGTTTGGGGATGAGAAATTTGAGGGATGTTATGTTAGCTCTGCGTATGAAGCTGGCCTGTAGGGTGAAATCCGGGCACTCTATATGGGCAGTTTTCATGAGGGGGTGATATGGTGCGATGGCTAAAGATCTTCCCCTTGTAAAGGGCCCTGCTAGATGGAAAAGACTCCAGGAAGCCTGGATTGCTATGAGGGTTCATATACAATCTATTGGTCAGGGAAGGGTTAGCTTCTGGTTCGACAATTGATCCAACCTGGGTGTCCTTGCTGAGATTACTGACACTCATATCCAGAACCCAGATCTCATGGTTAGGGAAGCATTTCAGAATCACTCCTCCCTTCTCAATCTCAGACTTCCCAATGAGATTCTTACTGGTATTCTGGATCTCCAGCTTGATATTAATGAGGAAGTTGATGCTATGGTCTGGGATCTTAATGTGGATGTTTCGTTTACGGTCAAGTTTGCCAGGAATTTGTGTAGGGCCAAGCGCGATCCTGTTTGGTGGGGCTTAGGCATCTGGGATACATTTTTGCCAACTAAAATCTCCTTTTTCCTCTGGAGACTTTTCTGGGGTAGACTTCCTACGGATGATAAAATTCAAGAGATGGGTTTTGCCTTGCCTTCAAAATGCGTCTGTTGCAAGACTAGTCAACATTCTGAAAATTTTAGCCATCTCTTCTTTGCTGGGGAATGGGCATCCATATGTTGGAACTGGTATGCCAGTTGTTTTCACCTAGGAAAAGTGGCAGAATACTCTTTCTTCCATTGGTTACACAATCTCTTCATTAAAAGGAGCAAGGAGTCCTTCCTTCAGAAATTCCAACGTTTAATGGCAGCTACTGTGCTCTGGGAGATATGGAAAGCCAAATGTTCTAACAGGTATGGGGACAAAGCCCTTTCTATATACCAAATTCTGTTGAATATCAGACGTTGGACGTCTGACTTTGCCTTGCTGCTAAAAAATCTTAAGTGTTTCAATGATGAGGAAGTTAACATTCTTCAGAATTTTAATATCTCTAGGATTCCCTTTGTCAAGCTTTCTCACATCACTGTTCTCTGGACTAAACCTCCCGTTGATGTTTTCAAACTCAATGTTGATGGGGCGGCGTGTGGCAATCCTGGTCCTGGTTGGGGGGGGGGGTGGTATTATCAGGGATCATCGGGGTCGGTTCATCGCTGCAGTTTCTAATTTCTATGGTAGATGTACCAACATGGTGGCCAAATTAAAAGCTCTGAAGGACGGCTTAGCTCTGTACATGCAGCTGGGCCTAGAGCTGTCGAACCTGGCTATTGAATTTGACTCCGAGATCCTTGTGAACATGCTACAGGGGGGTCGCTGTTTTGACTGGAGGATGCAGAATGAGTGGAGGGGCGTATCGTTCCTAGTGAGGCAATCCAAATCCATCTCTTGCATTTACAGGGAGGCGAATGCGGTTGCCGATTTTTTGGCCAATCTTGGCGTGGACTCCCAGCAATCCTTAAGAATGAGTACTTTATGCGAGCTACCGAATTTTGTCAAAGGGATCCTGTGTTTGGAAAAGGGTGGCCTGCCCTACCTTCGTATCAGGCGCAAATAGTTTTGTTGCCTTAGGTCTTGTTTTGTTGGCTCTGCCTTTTCTTTGGGGCTTTGGCTGGCGTTTTCCCTTTATGTAATTAAGAACCTTTTGAGATATCAATTTTAAGGTCTCCTGGGGCTCGGTAATTTCCAGGACCAAAAAAAAAAAAAAGAAAACCACTTCCCACCTTCATCATAACCACCTATAACAACCTCTAACCGCCTAACCAAACCCTAACTACTTCCCACCATCATCATAATCACCTATAACAACCTCTAACCACCTAACAACCTAACCACTTCCCACGTTCATCATGACCACCTATAACAAACTCTAACCACCTAAACAAACCCTAACTACTTCCCATCTTCATCATAACAACTTGTAACAACTTCCAACAGCTTCTAACTAACCACAACAACCCATAAAAACCATGGCAAGCCTATAAATACCGCCCATTTGCAAGTGAGAAAGAGAGGTTGGAAAATTTGAGAGGAGAGCCCCTAAAGCTTTTTCCTCCCAACCAGAGCAACCAGAAAGGTCCAGGAGAAAATAGGGAGCTCGAGGAGGAGAAAAATCTGAGTTTCAAGTCATCTTCGATGAGCTCCGACGACCTCCAGCGAGCTCCAGTTGCCAACACCACTGTCCTCTCAGGAATGCCCTCCTTTGACCTCAATTTACTTCAGAAATAGTTTCCTAGATCTCCTCCTTCATTCCCTAGTCGATTCTAGTGGTGCCAGAGGGTTTCCCTGGCTGGAATCATGGTTTCAAGGGTCATCGGAGTTGTTTTCCGGCAACCTAGGTGGGGGCACGAATCAAGTGATCGATTCGTGCACCAGTCAGCTCGATCCTCTCTCCCTGAGGTCCCTCGTGCTTCTCTGATCGTTGGTGCGCCGTTTCATTACTTCCCTGAGCCTCCAAGAGTTGATCGTAGGAGTCGTGCATTGTTGCTGTCGCCGGAGGAGATGACTGGTAATGATGATGGATCGCGTGCCTCCAGCCCCGCCGCGCCTCTCCAAACCTCCAAGAATGCTCCACAGCAAGCCCCCAACATTCTAGAGACCTCAGAGTTGAGCTTCATTCCCTGAATCACCTCTGCAACCTCGTTCACCGGAGAAGACGACAGCGACGGCAGGCAGGATCCAAAATTGAGTGAACCGCCACCATTCTCATTCCCGGATGATGGAAAATTCTCCCCTCCATTCTATCGAGCTTCTTGGAGTCTTAGATCGCCGATCTAGCGCTTCTGGGGTCCCCTTCTTCCACGTCGCCGTCGTAGGAGTTGCGTCGACGACGAGGGAGGTGGGAAGCCAACTTTAGTCGTCAATTGTCGGATCCAGCCCATTGGATGTGCTCCACTCCTCCTCCTCTTGCTCCCTGTGAGATCTGATGCCTGATCAGACATCGGGATGCCCTTCGGTGTCGTCGATGGAAGAGCTCCGTTGCCCTTCTTTTTTTTCCTTTAAAAAAATAAAATTTTCTTTTAATAAACTTTTGTTCTTATCTTTTCCTTACATTTAGGTCCTTATTTCTTACATTTGGATCCTTTTTCCTTACAAATTGCTCCTTTTTCTTACATTTAGGTCCTTACATAGTTTTTTTTAAAGATTTTTAATATTTGTTTTGAGTATTGCAATGTGCCCCCTGGAAGTTCTTGTTAATGTTTTTCATGCTTTAAATTTTGACATAAACCCTCTGAATTTCTTTTCATGCATTTAAGTCTAGCATTTTTGCATTTTAAACCCTGTGCTTTATTAAAACTGTTCTGAATGTATATTTTTTTGGCATAATTGCAAATTAAACCCTGGATATTCAAATATTCACTCAGAAGTGTTCAAAATTGCATTTTAAACCCTGAATTTCACTGATTTCTCACTAAATTTGACATAGGGTAAATTTACATGTTTGTCCTTGAACTTCCTGAATTTCAAACTTAAGACCATTTTCTTGCACTTTTAACCTTGAATTTCTTCAGAATTGCATTAAATACATGTTTTAATGGCAAAATTGCATATTGACCCCTAGGGATCTTGAATTTGACTAAAAATGCATAGTTTTGCACATTTGACCCAAGATTTATTCAAAATTACATAAAAGTGTTTTCCTATGTATTTTTGATGATTTAGCCTTAGAATTTCATTTTTCATTCAGAATTTGGGAATTTTGCACAAAAACCCCTGGAATTTACATTTTTACATTCACATTTGCATTTTGTACATTTTGTTGCTATTTTTCATGCATATTTTCTCGTGCCTTCTTCCTTACATCGTGCATGCAATTCTAACCCATTTAAAACTTGTTTTTCCCATTGTTTTTCATATTTCTTCCGACCTTCATGGCTTTTTTTATTATTTTGTTTTCCATCGCCCGAGGACGTACATTAATAGGCTTCATAATGCCGACATTGTCCCGAATGCGGATTATTTTCCCCAATTTGATTTTTTTAGATTTATTCAAATTTCTGCTGATTTGCGAGACGTTTTCCGAGTATTCTCTATTTTCACCATTTTCCTCATTGCCCACGAGCATACAATAAAGTGGCATTATCAATGCGTACATTTGTCTCTCAGATTATCATTTTTTCTTTTCTCTTCTTCACTTCTTTGATTTGGCATGTTTTCCAATCATCTTAGCATGTGCACTCATAATAGGAAAGCATACACACAATAGACCATTAGTAAGTAGGAAACCAAGAAAGACTGAGTTCTTCGGGTGCATGGCGGTGCGTAACTCCTTCCCCATGCATAACAAGAATCCTTACCCTTTCTCTGGCCCGCATTGATTTGTGCACTACATCCATTAGGCACGGAGCAAGCATATGTTTTCTTCGCCTTGGTTTCATTTTGGATTTTCCCCTTTGTGATTGGTTTTCCTAGTCTTTCCATTAAAAGGCTAGGTGGTGACTCCTTTCCTTATCCTTTCTTATCTTTCCTTGGTGTTTCCGGGCGTAGTCTTCTTCTCCAGATTCACCATCTTCGCCATGACCGTATCGGGACTCCTCGTATGCTTCCACGCACCGTAAGAGAGTAGTGCAGGGTTCCACCGACATGTCCATAGGAACTGGCGACTCCACTGGGGATAACCAGATTCTGGCTTTCGTTTTGGTTTTCTTGCTTGTCTTTGGTTTATATACTTTGTGCTTGTTTGCTTGTACATATTTCACTGAACATGCCTTTTTGTGCCTTTTTACACTATTGCTATGCCGCCACACATGCATAGGACCTCATTCATGCTTTTTATACTTGCTTTGCTTCACTACTTGTGAGCACTACACTAGCACATGCTATATTCATGCCTTTTTCTTGATTGATTGATTGTTTGGATGCCATGGTTGTGTGTTTTCTTCCCCTTTTCGTATTTGTCATGATTAGGAGAGTAGAGACATGTTTGCCTCCCTATTTGGTTAAAATAAAACACACAAAATCATACAAACAACTAATAAGGCATAACTAGAGACAAATGCTAACAATCTCCCATGGTTTAATAAAACGTAAGTAAAAGACACAAAAAGCATATCGCATGATTGATCATATAGGTCATGCATCTTCTCCTCTAAGTCCACCCACAGTTTGCGAAGGACAATTCTAGTAGCCCGTTCTATAGATTTGGCGTAGGGCGTGTTGCTAGTTTGTTCCCCCTTGTCTGGGGTCGTGTCGGTGCTAGTAGAGGGTACAGCTCTATGCTACTGCAGGAGACGAGGCCACCAACGCACCACCCATTCACTACCTGCGCTCCAGCTAGGATTTAGAACGGGAACCTTTCTTTTCTGAGCAGGGTCAAAACCCAAACCCATGAGTGCGTCCCACATGGTCAACCCCATGTGGGACATGCATGGAGAGAGAGAGCATGTTAATAGCATTCATGTGCATGTTTGCCATTCATGCCACCCTAACAAACGATTCCATTGCTCACTTACTTCTTTGGTTGTTCTGCCTACTTTTTTTCACTAACCCCTTAGGTTTTGTCCTTTGTTAGGTATAGGGTTTTGTGTGCGAGTTCCTAGGTCTGAGCCTAGGAGTTCCTTTCTGTGACCTCAGTCTTAAGGCACTGTTCTCGACCATCTTTCCTTGAGCTATCCATCACTTTCGACAATAGCTCCACGTAGGCGTCATCCTCTAGTTTGCAATCGTAGCCCCATTCTTACCTGTTCGCGGTCCCTTATGGCCTAATGAGCCTTTGAGACCTTTGCATCAGTTGCTCCGGTGGGGATTCCTGCTTCCGCCCCTCCTTTTACTTTGACATCAGTTGTTCCACCTGCACTCCATGATAGGCACTTTCAGGTTCCTGGAGTTCCCTGTCCTCTGGTTTCGGGACACTGGCAGACCCTTGTTGGTTTTGAGCCCATGATCAAGGCAGTTACCATGACTACCACTAGAGCATCTGATCCTATAATGTCCTGTCCCTTAGTTGACTCTACTTTGTTTGACACACAATTAGCTGTGATTGCTTCTTCAATAGGATTTCAACCCACAACATCCTTGAACTTCCGGCCCCCTGTGACATCCCTTCCACTTGCTCTTCTAACCCTCGGTACTACTACCGATGGTTCAATAACTGTGCAATCTCAGCTGTTGAAAAAATCTATAGATATATTTTGATGATAACAAATGAAATGTGATTAAATGTTAATAATCACTTAAGAAAATATGAAAAGCATTTACAATAGCATAATATTCATTTATGTATGTAATTGGACTCATATGCAAAGATAGAAGCTTTTTGTAGCTTATATCCAAATTGGCATACCGAAATATTTCGGTATTCCGAATCAGGGAATATCGGTACATCACTCGGAGCACTGAAATTCAAAGAAATCAAAAGCTACCAAAAAAACGGTCGACCGATCCAAATCGGAATACTGTTTCAGCAAGTTTCGGAAGATCAAGCGGCACACCGAAAATCAGTGACCAAAGGAGGAAAGTGACATTTCGGCAGACCGAAATATTTTCGGAATTCCATTTTGTCCCGACAGTTGTAAAATTCGGTCGACCAGTCAAAAACGGCATACCGAATCTTCTGTCAGAAAATTACAGATTTACTAGTCGTTAGACCCAATTAGGCAAACTTGTATCATTATAAATAGAGGTCCATATGGAGTTCTAAACTCACCCATTCCTTC